>JAMPIV010017578.1:0-142410 GCA_024509875.1 Oreohelix idahoensis
TTCTTTTCTTTCTGCTTCCAATTTCTTAGCCTCTTTGTCAGCCTCAATCTGCAACCTCTTAATCTTCCCTTTCAGCCTCCTGTCTTCTTAATTTCTTTCGGCCTCTTCTTTTTCGGCTTCAAACCTTCTTTCTTCGCGTTCAATAAATTTGTCACATTCCGTCGTGACATAGGCAACCATAACTTGCCCATCTAATCCTAACTCTTTTGCAGTCTGAACCGCAGCAGATCGAAATTTGGCCAGGTCCGCCATTGTCTATCAGGTAACTTTATATAATGTCTAACCAACAATTCAATCTCTAATGGACAACACAGGCACCGTGAGCTCAACCTTATTTAATTCCACCCAAGGATACCTTTTAATTCTTATATTCCCTGAAGTGAATTATCCCCAATATTTTTTAATAGTTAAAGATTCAAAATCCCAAGAGCGAGACCCCAATATATGTGGTGAAGTGGGATGTTATAAATACTTATAGGGAACTTAGTGTACTGACTGAGATCAGCTGTGAAGGTATCTATATCTATTAAGAGTAGTGTATTATAGATAACCTTACTTGCTACCACATATCTCTATATCTCAGTCAGAATTATTCTGGAATAGTGTGATGCTACGTTATGTGTCTAGGGTATGTGTATGATGAAGTGTAAGTCACAACAACAGACAGATAAACAATTTAATTTAATCCACTACTCTTGACAACACTGTGACACTCACATACATATAACACTCTACAAAGATATCTTAAAAGAGTCACTGATAAACTTTCGAATAACAATATGTATTCATTACTGGCATGAATGAATATGTGTCCTGATTCAACTACAAGGGAACCATGAAGCACAATCAATTTAAATTACAAGTTATGTACAGAATGTATTTAATATGAATATTGTAGTGACATATATTATTACAAATGTTCTATGTGTGTCAGTTGTGTAGTAGTAAAATGAGGTAATACTGGTTTTGTTTTGTTCAAGCTCTGTTGGTATTTGTCATCATGACTTCAATAGTTTGTCTTTAGGGACCAGTATTGGAGATGTTCACAGTTCCTGATTTTAAGACAAGTAAATTCCCCTCTTAATGTTAATTTTAAAAAGTCAGTTCAAGATGAGGGGACATAATGTTGAGCTCAGCTGGCCAATTCGCTTATCTGGCGTGATGGCGGCAGGAAAGGACTCCTCTGCTCGAATTCTCCTCTGGGTTCAGGAGACACCTCACTGATAGCTAAAAAGACCAAGGAGTATGCTGTCCGACTCAGGATTCAGCAAAGCTCTGACTAGGTGCTGCTCAGTACCATCAAGACCACTGTCCCTGAAATCAAGAAGGATGTACCTTCTACTTCATAACTAATTTATATTTTCTTTTTACACTGATCACAATACATCACAAACATTGCGTTCAGAGCGTTAGGCCAACAGTCAGCTTCATCTGAAATACTTTATACCAGCATTACCATCCTTAATGGTCACTACGCCTCTGCACTTCCAGCATTATTTCTGTCTAATCAATCATCCAGGTGTCAGTGTACTATTTGGCCATTCCATGCCGTTTTACTTCTCTCCGACACCCTCTGTTCAGGCTGGAGCATTACAGGCTTTACCTCACGTTGGCCACTGAACTACACATATATATACAGGCATAAATCAACAATTCACATTCAATTTTCATTAAAAGATATTGAATGGTTCAAGCTTACCACAATTCATACGAATAACACAGATACGTTGATTAGCAATGAATTCTGGCACAAACTGGCACAAATTTCCATCTGCCTATGTTCCAGGCTTTTATTGAGCAAAATATATGCTGGCTTCAACGCACTGATGCTTTGGGGCTTTATCAAGCTATTTTAAAACAAGTGGTTTCGAACTAACGCTCCCAAGTGTGTATATCAGCGAGTCTGACCAATGAGCCCCGTTTCGACAAGTGTTTGAAAAAATGTTACCTTTCCCCGTTTCCCCTAACAACCAAGATAGTATTTATAGCCCGACCAATCGTGGTTAGGCTTTCATTTGTTGCGCTCCAATCAATTTGGAGTTTACATGGTAGGCTATTTCTGTAACGTAAATTTTTTTCAAACACGTTAAAAAAAAATCTTATGAGCAGAAATGATTTTATGCTGTCAGGCACCCCCAATATTTTATTTTGGGTATAATTTATTAATTCCTGGACTATTTGCGTAACGTTTTACATATTATTTGTCAGCAAGCCCTAAGGAACCCAAAAATACTAATTTAAAGGAGCTACGTGGCTGCGTTCAAAATATGCAATTTCTTTTACCTCCTGTTTCGAAGATGTTCTGTCTGGGTACTGTTATGTTCTCAACCGTAAACCCATCAAATGTTATCTTTTCTAATAAGAGTTTTTTATGATTTATAAACCTAACTCTGGGAAAGGGTAGTGTATTTTATCACTGTCCGTCTGAAAAAGTTAGTGCTTGTAGACTTACACGCGTGATAGTAGTAATTGTGTATCGCGCGACGCGTGTTTAATGTTCGGCTTTCTGCCTCTCCCTTCTCGCTATCCTTTTGTCCATCTGTTCGTTCGTTTTGGTAACGCAGTATAATTAATGTTAGGATTAATTTAGGTCATTACGCAGTACGTCTCAAGGTTTTTCTTAGAAATGCAGCACACGTTTCATTGAAGAAGGCGGGTAATAATACAGTAAGCTTTTATATCAACGTGAAAGCGTTACAATTTGCAGACGAAGCAGAAAACAAGGGGGATTTCGAGTACATTCTTTGTGACAGCACTGTTATTTTACCATTGCTCTTCTCTTTATTAATTTTATTTGTTAGGCTTCATATTTACCTAATAATTTATATATGTGGATTAGAATATTTCATGACAATAACAATATGTATTCAGTGCTGTCATGAAGGTATATGTGTCCTGATTCAAATACAAAGGGAACCAGGAATCACAATCAATTTTAATTACAAGTTATATGTACAGAATTTATCAATATGAATATTGTAGTGACATATATTATTAAAAGTATCCTATGTGTGTCAGTTGTGTAGTAGTAATATGAGGTAATACTGGTTTTGTTTTGTTCAAGCTCTGTTGGTATTTGTCATCATGACTTCAATAGTTTGTCTTTATTGGAACTAGTATTGGAGATGTTCCCAGTTCCTGATATTAAAACAATTTAATTCCCCTCTTAATGTTATTTTTACAATGTCATTTTAAGATGGGGTTACATAATGTTGAGCTCAGCTGGCCACATCAGCTTATCTTGCGTGATGGCGGCAGGAAAAGACTCCTCTGCTCGATTTCTCCCCTGTGCTCTGGAGACCCCTCACTGATAGCTAAATGGACCAAGGAGTATGCTGTCCGACTCTGGATTCAGCAAAGCTCTGACCAGGTGCTGCTCAATACCATAAGACCACAGTCCCACAATTCATGGAAATAAACACAGATACGTTGACTAGCAATGAATTCTGGCACAAATACTGGCACAAATTCCCATCTGCTTATGTTCCAGGCTTTTATTTAGCAAAAATATGAGCTGGCTTCAACGCACTGTTGCTTTATCAAGCTTATTTGAACTAGTGGTCTCGAACTAACGCTCATAAGTGATTATATCAGCGAGTCTGGCCAATGGAGCCACGTTTCGACAAGTGTTTGAAAAAATTTTACCTTCCTACGTCTCCCTTAACAACCAAGGATATCATTTATAGTCCGACTAATCGTGTTTAGCCTTACATATCATTCCAGCCAATCAGTTCAAATGTAACTTGTGGCCCATTTCTCGTACAATGGTGGTTTAAAAAATCTACCACTGAGCGATTCTGATTTTGGGTGTTGTCTGACAGCACCATCATTTTATTTTGGCTATAACTTGTTAATTCCTAGACTATTTGCGTAACGTTTTACATATTCTGTGTCAGCAAGCCCTAAGGAACCCAAATATACAAATTTAAAAGAGCTAAGTGGCTGCGTTCAAAATATGCAATTTCTTCTACCTCCTGTTTCGAAGATGTGCTGTCTGGGTACTGTAATGTTTTCAAACGTAAACCCATCTAATGTTATCTTTTCTAATAAGCGTTTTCCAGGTTTTTTAAAACCTAACTCTGGGAAGGGTAGTGAATTTTATCACTGTCAATTTGAAATAAAGTTAGTGCATGTGGCCTTACACGCGTGATGGCAGCAATTGTGTATCGCGCGACGCGTGTTTAGTGTTGCACGTGTTCGGCTTTCTACCTCTCCCTTCTCTCTATCCTTTAGTCCATCTGTTCGTTCGTTTTGGTAACGTAGTATAATTAATGTTAGGATTAATTTAGGTCATTACGCAGTGTGCCTCTCAATGTTTTTCTTAGAAATGCAATACCCGGTTTAATGTGTTGTGGAAACGCTTGTATTTATGCAGTGGCTTATATTTAACGTGGAAACGTTACAATTTGCAGACGAAGCATAAAATAAAAGGGGGATTTCGAGTACATTCTTTGTGACAGCACTGTTATTTTACCATTGCTCTTTTCTTTATTAGAATTTATTTGTTAGGCTTTATATTTACCTGATAATTTATATATGTGGATTAGAATATTTCACGACACCTCCCCTCTTAAAACAGACATTATATCTCAGTCCTTTATTCTATATACACATAGATAAATGTAAGTCAACTTGACTTTACTCTGCTGTGGTGCTATCATGGTTTTATGTAGTTGGGTGGGAGCCGCGCTGGTGTAATGGCTTCGGCGTTGTACTGGCGACCAGGTGTTCATGGTTCAAACCCGGGCGTCGGCGTTTGAAGAAATGTTTACGGCCGGAAATTTGACTGAATAGCCTGAACGGCCCCTGTGATAAACCCTCTGTGGATGGGAAGGAGCGAAGCTCCTGACCGGGTTGGAAGGAAAGTCCTCAGGTTCCCCAGCCTCGCAATGACATGTCATTGGGCCGAAGGGCTGAAAGCCCAAGTGCCGCTGGTTAAGAAAAAAAAAAAAAAAAAAAAAAAAAATGTAGTTGGGTCCATTCAGAGTAGGCACTACTCATGAAATCTGCCTCAGACTTCTACAACCAATAATATATTTCGGTTATGTTACTGAACAGCCGCAAGTGTGAGTGCTTGTCTTAATGCTGCTTCGCAACCCGTATTCACCATTTCTCTTCTCTGAGTCTGCGCAATGACATGTCCAGAGAACATTATATTTCCCTCAAAATGTACGTTATGAGGAGATAACATATACCTGGTGTTAGCAGAGTTTTCGTAGTGGATCCCATGATCTTCTTATTATCCTGTATGAAACATTCGGAATATCCTCAATCAAAGAGGCAACTCAGGGATTCATTACGTTCCTCCGAAATGTTTACATCCAACAATTTTCTCATCATTCTAGAGAAGACACTAGGCGCATTCTTCAATCCAAATGGCAATCTATTAAACTCATAGTGTCCTTTACTCAAATCCACTTTTGAGAAATATTTAGCTTTATTTAGCCTGGCAAACAGCTGATTTGTATCCGGCAATGGATCCACCTGTCCTTCTGTAATAGCATTCGGTCTCCTGTAATCTATACAGAGTCTATGTTCTCCAGAGGGCTTCCTTAAGAGTACAACACCGGAACTATACGAAGATTCACTGTGCGAAATAATTCCTTCCTTCAACAGATAGTCTATCTCTTCCTTCAAAGCTTTCTCCTTAGCAAACGGAATCGAATATGGTTTCATACAGACAGGTCTATCAGTTTCATATCATATTCCAATAGGTTTGTATGCCCTGGTCGGTCTGTTAACACCTCTGCATGATTATTTAGAACCTGTTGCACTCTCTCTTTCTGAGTTTTCGTTAAATGTGTACTGATTTTCACCTGTGCTGCTGTCTCACAGGGGTGTAATGGATATTCAAATGATGAAAGTGGTTCCTTTTTCATCTCCATGGCGATGGACAAGGTCAACAAGTGTGTCTCCTCCTGATGTTCTCTTTCCAAATATTTCTTCAGGAGATTCACATGATAGATTTTTTCTTTCCCCTTCTTATCTATCTTATAATTTGTTCTAGATACCTTCTCTAAAACTGTATATGGACCCTGCCATCCAATTTGTAACTTATTCTGACTCCCGGGCAAAAGAAGCAGTACTTTCTCTCCCACAGCCAAATTTCTGTCTTTCGCCTTCCTGTTATAATAGGCAGCATTTTTCTTCCTGGCTTGTTTCAAATTTTCATTGGCAAGTTTCCAGCCAGTTTTTAAACGAGTGGTCAGCTCATTCACATATTGGTATGAAGATGTAATGTTTTCCTCTGCCTTTTCATCAGTCCACGTTCTTAACAAAGCTACATATGGACCTTTAATTTTGTGGACCTATTTGTCCATGCACCGGTATGGTCTCTTCCACTCGAAGCTCTATAGTGATGATTTTTCCTCCCAGAATTATCATTCACAAAACGACCGCTACCAATTTTTCTTTTGGGGCTTTCTCCCCACTTAAAATTCTTGATGAGAGATTTCCTCCCTACATCCTCTTCCTCCAGTTTGTTTAAGTCCGATTGAGGGATTTTCGGCTTATCCTGGGGTAAGACATCTGTTTGCACTCTCTGCATAGTGGCCATTGTAAAACAGTTAAGTGAAGCTTGTCCGTGAAAAGGGGCTTCCCATTCCATTTGGTCCACTTTATCAAATTTATTTCTCTTTTTATTATCAGGCCTAATTTTGCCCCGTGGCGTGTCCAGGTCCTGATCAATGTTCCCACTTGTGGGTGTTCCCTCATGTGCTATGCTACACCTTTCTACAAAATTCTCAATGTCCCATCTTGCTTTGGGCCAATAATAATTGTGAGCCACCTTTTGAATGATGGTACCTATCTTCTCATGGTCCCCATCTGGTTTCACATGTAGGCTCCTTATTAAGTCTGCCCTATATCTTTTAGGAAGTACCAGCTGTCCCTGACCTTTGGATCTAGCTCCAGTCTTCCTATACATCAACTTGTTTTTCATGTAAAAATCTCCCTTGCCTGGAGTTGTATGACAAGTTGACAATTTCCTGAAACAAGGCTTGAGTGTTTTATCCCCAGCCTGTGCCTTCCTCATCTCTTCTGGAGTGGTATCCAACATAATATCCTCCTCCTGTCTTGAGGTCGACCTGACCTGAAGGGTGGCCATATACACAGGTTTCCTTCTGCAACGGTCAGTGTCATGATTGTCCATCTGACCATTCTTACACCACCTTTTTCCTTGGTTGAAAGATTTTCTTTCATCATATTTCCTTTCATCGAATTGTGGGAATTTATTTTTATTTTCATACCGTGGCCTATCAAATTGGTGCTTACCTTTGTTTTGATCCCTAGGATCAAATTTATTAAAGTTCTGTGGTGCCCTAAAGTTATCCACTTGTTTCTTTTTATTACCTGTTACCTCTGCTTGAGCTGCTTGATACCTTTCAGCAACATTTAGCAACTCACCCAGCCTCTCTGCACCTTGTTCCATGAGAAACTTTCTCAGGTCTGGAGCCATGGACTCTCTTAATTGCTCTATAAGGACCATTTCCTTAAGATCTTGGGTTTTCCCCAGAGAAGTCCATTTCTCCAAGTATGTCTCTATTCGTGCAGAGAACTGGTGATAGGTTTCACCTGACAGTAGTTTAGCATTCCTAAATTTTTTCCTATAAAATTCTGCATTCTTTTCATACCTTAACAAAAGAGCCTGCTTTAGCATGTCATAATTTTCCTGATCACCTCTGCTCATTTTTGCAAAAACTTCATAAGCTGCCCCACGAAGTCCCTTAGATAACTTTAAGCTCCACCTTTCTCTCTCTAACCCATACGTGGTAGCTAATAGTTCATACCTATTTAGATAGCTCTCTATATCATCGTCTTTCTCAACAAAATGATCTAAATGAAAATTCATAGCTGAGGTTGAGGCTCCCTGGCCAGCGGTGGCATCAGAGGCAAAGGGACTGGCACCATTTTCAGGAGCATGGCCCTGAAACTCAAACTCCCTTAGTCGTAACTCATGTTCCCTTTGTAATCTCTTCTCCTCCTTTTCTGCTTCCCTCTCTGCAGCTAATTTCTTCTCTTCCCTTTCTGCAGTCAATCTTCTTTCTTCTGCTTCCCTTTCTGCAGTCAATCTTCTTTCTTCTGCTTCCAATTTCTTAGCCTCAGCCTCAATCTGCAACCTCTTAATTTCTTTTTCAGCCTCTAACTTTCTTTCGGCTTCAAACCTTCTTTCTTCGCGTTCAATGAATTTGTCACATTCCGTAGTGACATAGGCAACCATAACTTGCCCATCTAATCCTAACTCTTTTGCAGTCTGAACAGCAGCAGATCGAAACTTGGCCAGGTCCGCCATTGTCTATCAGGTAAGTTTATACAATGTCTAACTAACAATTCAATCTCTAAATATATATCTAATGGACAACACAGGCACCGAGAGCTCAACCTTATTTAATTCCACCCAAGGATACCTTTTAATTCTTATTATTCCCTGAAGTGAATTACCCCTCAATATTTTTAATAGGTAAAGATTCAAAATCCCAAGAGCGAGACCCCAATATATGTGGTGAAGTGGGATGTTATAAATATTTATAGGGGACTTAGTATACTGACTGAGATCAGCTGTGAAGGTATATATATCTAATAAGAGTAGTGTATTATATATAACCTTACTTGCTGCCACATATGTATACCTCAGTCAGAATTATTCTGGAATAGTGTGATGACTACGTTATATGTCTAGGGTATGTGTATGATGAAGGGTAAGTCAAAACAACAACAGACAGATAAACAATTTAATTTATTCCACTAAACTTGACAACACTGTGACACTCACATACATACAACACTCTACGAGGATATCTTAAAGGAGTCACTGATAACTTTTCAAATAACAATATGTATTCAGTGCTGTCATGAAGGTATATGTGTCCTGATTCAAATACAAAGGGAACCAGGAATCACAATCAATTTTAATTACAAGTTATATGTACAGAATTTATCAATATGAATATTGTAGTGACATATATTATTAAAAGTATCCTATGTGTGTCAGTTGTGTAGTAGTAATATGAGGTAATACTGGTTTTGTTTTGTTCAAGCTCTGTTGGTATTTGTCATCATGACTTCAATAGTTTGTCTTTATTGGAACTAGTATTGGAGATGTTCCCAGTTCCTGATATTAAAACAATTTAATTCCCCTCTTAATGTTATTTTTACAATGTCATTTTAAGATGGGGTTACATAATGTTGAGCTCAGCTGGCCACATCAGCTTATCTTGCGTGATGGCGGCAGGAAAAGACTCCTCTGCTCGATTTCTCCCCTGTGCTCTGGAGACACCTCACTGATAGCTAAATGGACCAAGGAGTATGCTGTCCGACTCTGGATTCAGCAAAGCTCTGACCAGGTGCTGCTTAATACCATAAGACCACAGTCCCACAATTCATGGAAGTAAACACAGATACGTTGACTGGCAATGAATTCTGGCACAAATACTGGCACAAATTCCCATCTGCTTATGTTCCAGGCTTTTATTTAGCAAAAATATGAGCTGGCTTCAACGCACTGTTGCTTTATCAAGCTTATTTGAACTAGTGGTCTCGAACTAACGTTCATAAGTGATTATATCAGCGAGTCTGGCCAATGGAGCCACGTTTCGACAAGTGTTTGAAAAAATTTTACCTTCCTACGTCTCCCTTAACAACCAAGGATAGCATTTATAGTCCGACTAATCGTGTTTAGCCTTACATATCATTCCAGCCAATCAGTTCAAATGTAACTTGTGGCCCATTTCCCGTACAATGGTGGTTTAAAAAATCTACCACTGAGCGATTCTGATTTTGGGTGTTGTCTGACAGCACCATCATTTTATTTTGGCTATAACTTGTTAATTCCTAGACTATTTGCGTAACGTTTTACATATTCTTTGTCAGCAAGCCCTAAGGAACCCAAATATACAAATTTAAAAGAGCTACGTGGCTGCGTTCAAAATATGCAATTTCTTCTACCTCCTGTTTCGAAGATGTGCTGTCTGGGTACTGTAATGTTTTCAAACGTAAACCCATCTAATGTTATCTTTTCTAATAAGCGTTTTCCAGGTTTTTTAAAACCTAACTCTGGGAAGGGTAGTGAATTTTATCACTGTCGATTTGAAATAAAGTTAGTGCATGTGGCCTTACACGCGTGATGGCAGCAATTGTGTATCGCGCGACGCGTGTTTAGTGTTGCACGTGTTCGGCTTTCTGCCTCTCCCTTCTCTCTATCCTTTAGTCCATCTGTTCGTTCGTTTTGGTAACGTAGTATAATTAATGTTAGGATTAATTTAGGTCATTACGCAGTGTGCCTCTCAATGTTTTTCTTAGAAATGCAATACCCGGTTTAATGTGTTGTGGAAACGCTTGTATTTACGTTACAATTTGCAGACGAAGCATAAAATAAAAGGGGGATTTCGAGTACATTCTTTGTGACAGCACTGTTATTTTACCATTGCTCTTTTCTTTATTAAAATTTATTTGTTAGGCTTTATATTTACCTGATAATTTATATATGTGGATTAGAATATTTCACGACAGAGTTATAGATTTCCATTCTCAGTGAGTTGACCTTTATATCCATATGTTGTCGTCCTATATCGGTCGTGTTAACGATTTTATCTTGAATTACGAATAGGAAAAACACAGGATTTCTCAATGCACGGACACTTATTCTTGCAAAATTCTTCACAACTACTTACTCCCTCCAATTTTCCGTGTACCTACACATAAATGAAGATATCCCCGTCAACAGGAGACCATTCTCATCCTTGTCTGTCATTTCGTTCTCCTTCCCGATCTCTAATTCTAACTATAGTTTCGGACGATTTTATTCTTCCTTATACAACCATCGAAGTCTTTCCTCTCTGTCCGTGGGAAACCCCGTTTCTGATTGGCTGCCCTAGATACACACAAGAAAATACCCCTGCATTCATTTTTTCGGGCTTGTATACTTGTGTTCCACTTTCCTGTCTTCATACATTTAACTAGGCAATTGAGTAACATGCTACAATATCTGTCTCTAGTTCTCTTCTCTATGCTTTTTTCGATGACCCTCTAATTATCTTGCCTTGGGAATCTGAGAATAAAGACTACCTTGTAATGCTACCAACGAGTATCAGAAATCTGTCTTCGTCACCAACATTTTATTTCTATTTAAAAATGACTAGCATAAAGTTCACAAAACTAAGTTACCATAGTGTTTTTGTTTGTTGTTGTTTGTTTGTTTTTTAAATTTGTTATTAGTTTCTGTTGCTAAAACAGGCTCTATATACAGATTATATCGTTTGTCTAATTGTTGCTTTTCTGTTTATGAAGTTTCCCTTTGTCTCTATAATACATTTCTTTCACATCCCCCAACACTTTAAAAAAAAAATGAAAGATGCCCCTTCAAGAGGTCAAGCTTCAGGACCCCCTAAATGTAGATCCGCCACTGCTAGCAGTGATAGTTTCTGCGACAATATTTCTTGCATGATGAGGTTTCCAGCCTCATGCACAAGCGCAAATGAGTCTCCTAAAGGTGAAGTCTGCCATCAATGGTACCTATACCTTGTAGCGGTATGGCAGCTTGCGTACCCTGACAATCCCCAGAGCTATGCCAGTGGGAGTTTTACTCCTGGTAGGTTCAACCAAGCTGGACTGGTCTGTGTGGGTAGGGGTCAGACAAAAAATGGTACCCTGGTCCTCCAGGTTGGGGGTTTTAGCATAGGGCTGATACCCCTGTCTATGTAAAAAAATAATGAAGTTACGGAAACAACATCAAATGAACAAACTTTGCTGCGGGATGGACATTCGGAGTCTGTGGCTCGTATGACTGTCAGTGGTGAAAGCCGAAAGGAAGCCACTGACATGAAAACGGATGTCCTGACCGCAAAACAGGATACAAGAATAGGATTTTGGAATGTCAGGACAATGTACGAGACAGGTAAACTAAGACAGGTCACGGCAGAAATGAGAAACTATAGGTTACACATCCTGGGGATAAGCGAGAGCAGATGGACAGGGGCAGGAAAAGTTAAAACAGCAACAGGAGAAACAGTACTTTACTCTGGAAGAGAGGATGGACAGCACAGTGAAGGCGTAGCCATTATTCTACAGAAAGGGATAGAAAGGACATTACTGGAATGGAAACCCATCAACAACAGACTGATACGATTGAGATTGAGAGGGAGATTCACCAACACTACAATAATACAATGCTACGCACCAACGAATGATAGCGATGAGGAGGTCAAGGATGAATTCTATCAACAACTGCAGAAAGAAATGGAGGACACACCTAGATATGATCTTGTTATAGTAATGGGAGACCTCAATGCGAAAGTTGGTACACACAATACATATAATGAAAGAACAATGGGGAAATGCGGCAGCGGAATAGCAAACGAAATGGGGATAAGCTAATAAGTTTCTGTAGCATTAACAACCTGGTCATTGGAGGAACACTTTTCCCACATAAGGAAATTCACAAGTTAACATGGGAATCACCAAATGGTCGGGACAGAAACCAGATAGACCACATCATGGTTAACGGTAGATGGAGACATGCATTACAAGATGTGAAGGTAAGAAGAGGTGCAGATGTGGGAAGCGATCACCATTTAGTAGTTGCAAAACTGAAAGTGAAACTAAGAAGGGCTGGACCAACTGTAACTACACAGAAAAGGTTTGACATCAGCAAATTGAAGGACCCCCTTACCAGAAAAGCTTTTGCGGCCGACATTAAGAAACGATATCAATTTGCCAAAAGCCAGGAAAAGACATTGACTGATGATATAGACCAGAATTTTAACACCATTTCAACAATATATAAGGAAAGTAGCAAATCATGCTTAGGATTCCAGGAAAGGAAGAAGCAAGACTGGATAACACCAGAAACACTAAACACCATAAAGATGAGAAAGGAAATGAAAAGAAAGAAAACAGAAGTGAAGTCCCCCAGGTTAAAGCAACTATATATCGAACAGTACAGTCAACTGGACAGGGAAGTTAAACGCCAAACCCGAGCCAACAAAAGGAATTTCCTAGACGATCTTGCAAAACAGGCAGAAGAGGCAGCACTGAGAAATGAACAAAGCACAGTATACAAAATAACTAAATTCATCAGCGGAAAACAAGGTGCAAACAATATTACATTAGTAAGAGATAAGCAATGAAATCTCATCAAGACAGCAGAGGGACAGGAAACAAGATGGGCAGAGCACTTCAGAGAAACTCTGAACAAGGAAATACCAGAGACACAATTGAATGTTCCTGAGGCTGAAAACGATCTAGATGTAAATACAGACATTCCACGAAAAGAAGAAATCATCACAGCAATCAAAGGGTTAAAGAACGGTAAAGCTCCGGGCCATGATAACTTAAATGCAGAGCTATTTAAGACAGACCCTGAGCTAGCAGCAGAACTATTAGAACCACTATTTGCACAAGTGTGGAAAACGGGGACAACACCATCAGAGTGGAACAAAGGAATAATTGTCAAATTGCCCAAAAAGGGAGATCTTTCAGACTGCAATAATTGGAGAGGAATCACTCTTCTCTCAGTTCCCAGCAAAATACTAGGCAGGATAATTATACAGAGAATTTCAAAGGCAGTAGACTACAAACTGAGGAAAGAACAAGCAGGATTTAGAAAGAACAGGAGATGTGTAGACCATATATTCACTCTCAGGAACATTATAGAGCAGTGCTCAGAATGGCAAAGACAGCTTTACATAAATTTTGTTGATTTTGAAAAGGCTTTTGACAGCATACATAGGGACAGTTTATGGAAAATACTGAGGGCTTATGGAATTCCAAGCTGCATAGTGTCAATCATAAAAAGCCTCTATGCCAACTTTACGTGTAGTGTTGGGCAGAGCAACCTAACCTTTGAGGTGAAGACAGGAGTACGACAGGGATGCCCCTTATCAACCACTCTATTTTTAACAGTCATAGACTGGGTGATGCGCCAGACAACAGAGGGCAGTCCAAGAGGAATAAGATGGACTACATTTTCAACATTGGAAGATCTGGAATATGCAGATGACATTGCACTGCTGGCACATTCACATCAACACATCCAGGAAAAAACGGATAGACTTAATAAATTTAGCCAGCAGGTGGGCTTGAACATCAATTTAAAGAAGTCTGAGGTCATGACGCTCAATGTGAGCAACCCTGAGCCCATATCAGTAAGGAATCAGCAACTGGTACAGACAGATACCTTCACATACCTAGGAAGCATAGTAACACCAGACGGTGGGGCAGGCAAAGACATCAACATCAGAATGAATAAGGCAAGAACAGCCTTCTTTAGCCTAAATAACATCTGGAAGTCCTCCCAATACAGCACAAGCACAAAATTAAGATTATACCAGAGTTTCGTGCTTTCTGTGCTTCTCTATGGTGCGGAATGCTGGAGAGTCACAGAGAAGGAAATGTCAAAATTGTCCTCTTTTCACACAACATGCCTAAGAAAAATTCACCGAATCTTTTGGCCGAATACCATCACCAACCAAGATCTGCTTACTCGTAGCAAGCAAGAGGACATGCATACCATCATAGCTGGCAGACGCTGGAGCTGGGTTGGTCATGTCCTCAGAAGAGACCCCGATGCCATCACAAGAACAGCTATGCTTTGGACCCCTGAAGGAAAGCGAAAGAGAGGCCGACCAAAAACAACTTGGCGGAGGACTGTGGAGGCTGAGATGCAAAGAATGAACCAGAGTTGGGGCACTGTACGAAGGATGGCCACCGACCGTGCAAAGTGGAATCAGTTTGTTGTTGCCCTACAAGACGCCACTAGGCGTGATGGCCACTGACTGCTTTGACGGTCGGTGGTTAAGGATCGAAGAAGAAGAAGAAAGGTGAAGTAGTTATAACTCTTTCTTTGTCTCTTCAGTGAACCCTCGTGAACTAAACGGGGCATTCTTTGGAACAGTTTTGTGGAAATTATATCATTCTAGTGTAAAAGCCCGTCATAAAACGGGAATTAAATTCAAAAGCACCAATACCTAACGGCAATTTTACTTATTCAAAAGTATTTTAAAAAACCACTGTGCATCACCACAGTACACGAACTACGTAGCAGCAGCGAGGATCCCAATGTGTGTATACGAGATCACACATTCTATAAATATATTTTTGTGCACACCGTCATTTGCACATTCTTCTTTGGTAAGTGTTACTATTTTCGGGAGAGTACATATAAGGGAAACAATACAATTGTCTAACTTTCAACCAAAGGTGCTTCCGTTAGCGTTACTGAAAGAAAAAGCTGGGATATTATATATATATATATATATATATATATATATATATATATATATATATATATATAATATATATATATATATATATATATATATATATATATATATATATATATATATATATATATACTCACAAGTTGATACGTCCATATATCAAGCTCAACTCACTGAAAAGCTAATAGCCTGAATTAAGTTGTTACTAAACGCGTCAGTGAATCAAGTGAATGCAACAGTTGTGAAGATTAGTTCCACATTTTAAGTTTTTTTTTTAATTACTATATTGACACGAAACAAATGACCCAACACTGCTCACGTGCAGTAAATGTCCAGTGTTAAAATAAAAAGATTAAAAAAATTGTAGGCTACAGAAATAATGATGTATAAAGCCAGCCCTTACACCGATATTACAATGCACATTCTTCAAATTAGGTCAAGGTCAGATCTGTCTCAAAACTGGAGAAAAATGATTGGATGTTGTATTCAAATTCAAATGTTAAAAGGTTGTAAAATAGCTTCTGGCGCTGGTTGCATTATTTGATTAAAAGGAGCTAATGAATCGAGAGTTTATTGCAGAGAAAAAAATACTTCGTTAATGTGCGGAATGGCACCGAATGTCCTTAAGAGTTCACAGGGCAATGTTTATAATGATGGACGGCTGTGACCTTTTGGGTTAAAGCCGATTTTCGGAATTGCCCAAGTGTCATTTGAAGGGGTGGCAGATTTTATTTAGGACATCTTTAATTTGTGGTAATCCGTGGAGCAATCTGAATTATACATATTCATGGCACTAGCGCCAAGGTTTTTTTTTTCTTCGAAATAGCAGAAACAAAGAGCAGACGTGTCTGAGCGTCCTTGGCAACTGGAAACAACTCTTAAATTAAAATGTATGAATATGCAAAAATAATGCCCTAAATTATAAACATTATAGTTCTGCTACACTGGCAGAAATCAGTACATAATTCTTCTCCTGTTTCTTTCTTTCTTTCCGATCCTTATAAAACTTGGAGCCATCACTCGAGGAGCTCGGATATTATTACTTTAAGAAAGTCAGTCAGATTTTTCAGAACAGCTTTTTTCTTAAGCAACTTCGATCGTAAACACATCATATCGCTGGAACAGCTTGAGAGAATGACATTATTCTGATAAATAACGGATGTACCTCTCGGTAAATATACCAAATGTCGTGTATGACACAGCGAATAAGTGATTGAGAAGCTATCCATCATGGTAGCAAGAAATAATACGTTGTGGTTTTTTTGGAAAATAGGACGTACGTCGACTTCGAGTTCTAGTGATGTTTTTAATGTGATAATTTAGAGAAACCCTGAAGTTCCCCGGATTGTAGAGTATTTGAAGTATTTGAAGACTCTATTGGAAAATCCAGACATGTCACACAAAATGAAGTGCGAGAAAACTGACTTTTAAAATTTGAAACGCTCTGACTTAACGAAGGATGTCCTATTTTTTTGCTTTAATTTCTTGGGAGAGAAATGTGCTTTAAAATATAATTTTAGTTTGTACACGTTTTTTGGAGTATTCTTAATGTGCTGATTCAGTGACTCTATTTTTACAAAAATGTGACATGTCTGGTCTTTCTAATGGAGTATTAATTTGTATTTCAGTAAAACGGACTGTTGGGAGTTAAAAAATGCAGTTAGTTTAAATGCCCAGAACACCGCATCGCTACCCCAGTCCACTGGACACTCTATGTCACGTGGTGAGACTGGCAGAGTGACAAGCCTGCAAATTGCAGGAAAGGATTGCTAACGAGGCGTGTGCAAAAAGAGAAGAGTGTTTAGCAGAAATGTGTATGGAAAAAGGGGCATTCAATTTCCAGCCGTTTGCTGTTGAGATGTGTATCTGGGTGTGTGTGAATATATATTCATAGATACAATATTCATTATACTGAAAGTATACCACAGTATTTCATATTTCATTATTGAAAGGATTGTTTCATACATACGAGTGACGATCTTAAAGATCACTAGCAGTGTGGAAGCCTGAGTGACTATTATTATTATTAATCCTGGTTGTGTACTAATTGCCTGACCACATCAATGGGTCTATTGTGAAGTTCTTCATGTTTATTAAAGTTATAAACCGTCACTCAGCAGTTATTACTTTCTTTGGAGAAAGAGATGTGTGCACACAAATAAACTAACACTTGTTTGCCAGGCACGCAAGAAAAAACCCTGGATATTAACTGTCGTTTCAATATTAAATATTTATAAACATGCCTGCAGAAGCTACAAGCAAAAATAATCCCCCAACACGAACAAAATGCAAAATGGCTGATATATACTGTTTTGAGTAGGGCTGTGATATGTAATGATTAATTAACAGAGTAATCGGTAAATAAAGTTTTAATCACTTAATTGATAAAACAAATTTTAATCGATTATTCTTAGCAATTGTTGTTGTTGCTTAAATATGAGAGAATTTGCTACATCAGAGTTTGTGATATGGAGTTTGGTCAATAATAATCAATTGTTTCGTTGTAACTTTTCAGTATTTTCATTTTATTTTCAGAACGATTTTGCTTTATAACAAGTAAAATAAACAAAGTCCTTAAATTAATTTAAAAAAAATGGTTATTTATAATTTCTTTTAATTTGTAAAATTGTTCGAAAGTGATCGATTAAAGACATTCCATTAATCGATTAAGATTGTTAACAATCAATCCCAGTCAGTTCAGTTCTTCACATTATGATATAGCATGGGAAATGGAAGCAAAGATTCATAATTCTTCAACAACATTTCATTACGGACAACAAAAACCAATGACGTTTTGATGGATTATGACAATCACTCAACCATAGACGGGACATGATTAACGAATGACTGATTATAAATGACACGGATTATTCTTGTGTGGCTTGTGGTTTTAATAAGAGAAGCCTGTCAAATGTCACAACAAACAAATGGAGTGACACGGAAATACATCAATATTTTAGCCAGTCTTCCTTTGAAGTGGAAATACATGCACAGAAGACGCAGATTGTTAGAATAAACTCAGGAAATTATAACAAGACTGCACTTGAAGTAATATCCTCATACGACGTAGAGTTATATATACAACTTGGTAGCAATATAGACAACACTGGAGGAACAGACAGTGATATCAAAATGATAATATAAAAGGCTATACTAGCTGTCATTGCATTGAAAATATTCTTCTTCTTCTTCAAATACTATGGCTTGTGGCGTAGGAGATCATGTCTCTCTACAGTTTGCTGTCTCCAGTAAAATTTATCACTTCTGTTGTTGGCTTCTTTCCGTGCTACGATGTCAAACTGTCCAGTATTTTCTTTCTTTGTTTTCCCCTATCTCTCTTTCCCTTAATTTTACTTGTTGGTACGACATATTCCAACTTCCCTCTTTTCATTACATGGCCAAAAAAGTGGATTGCTTCTTTCTAACTTGTGAAATAAGTTTCCTTTGCGTAACGGTCTCTTTCAGGACATCCTCATTACTCTATTTTTAGCTGTCCATGGTATTTTTAACATTCTTTTGTAAAACCACATCTCTGTGGCCTCTAGTGCTTTCCATACTTGTTTACTAACTGCCCAAGACTCACTCCCATACGTCAGGATTGTTTCTATATAATACTTAAGAATTTTCCTTCTTATCTCCATTGAAAATATAAGGAAATGAAAAGATATAAACTCTAAATAAAATTACGAATCTTCATCTAAAATGTCAATTCAGTTCTATTAAATGGCTCTGAATATGGAGAACAACAAACAGGGCAATAAAAACGTTAACTCTTTGCTCGAGTAGAATAGAATAATTGAAATGTTGAAAAGATTACCAATGTGGAACTGATGACAAAATTACCAGTGTGGAACTGATGACAGGATTACCAATGTGGAACTGATGACAAAATTACCAATGTGGAACTGATGACAGGATTACCAATGTGGAACTGATGACAGAATTACCAATGTGGAACTGATGACAGGATTACCAATGTGGAACTGATGACAGGATTACCAATGTGGAACTGATGACAGAATTACCAATGTGGAACTGATGACAAGATTACCAAAGTGGAACTGATGACAGGATTACCAATGTGGAACTGATGACAAGATTACCAATGTGGAACTGATGACAGGATTACCAATGTAGAACTGATGACAAGATCACTAATGTGGAACTGATGACCAGATCATTAATGTGGAACTGATGACAAGATCACTAATGTGGAACTGATGACAAGATCACTAATGTGGAACTGATGACAAGATCACTAGTGTAGGACTGATGACAAGATCACTAGTGTGGAACTGATGACAAGATCACCAATGTAGAACTGATGACACGATCACTAATGTGGAACTGATGACATGATCACCAATGTGGAACTGATGACAAGATCACCAATGTAGAACTGATGACATGATCACCAATGTGGAACTGATGACAAGATCACCAGTGTAGAACTGATGACAAGATCTCCAGTGTAAAATTGTTGACAAGATCACCAATTTGGAACTGATGATCACCAGTGTGAAACTAATGACAAAATCACCATTTGGAACATGACAAGATCATCAATGTGGAACTGATGACAAGACCACCAATGTAGAACTGATAAAAAGGTCACTAATGTAGAACCGATGACAAGATCACCAATGTAGAACTGATGGAAGATCACCAATGTGGAACTGATAACAAGGTCACGAATGTGGACCTGATGACAAGATCAATAATGTGGAACTGATGACAAGATCAGTAATGTGGAACTGATGACAATATCACTGATGTGGAACTGATTACAAGATCAGCAATGTAGGACCAATGACTATGTCACTATTGTGGAACTGCTGACAAGATCACCAAAGTGGAACTGATGACAAGAAGATCACCAATGTAGAACTTATGGCAAGAACTCTTATATGGAACTGATGACAAGATTGCTAATGTGGAACTGATGGCAAGATCACCAATGTGGACCTAATATCAAGATCATTAATGTGGAACTGAAGACAAGAACCAGACAAGTACCAGTGGAACTAGAGATTAGAAGAAGACGCTGGCGATGGATAGGACACACATTGAGGAAAGTAATTGATAGCAAGGCAGTCCTCGTTCTGCAATCCCCAGGGTAAAAGAAGGACATCGGAAAAACACACAGAAGAGACCTGGAAACTACAATTAAATTGAGGACGAGGACATGGAAAGATCTGATGGTACAGGACAGGAAAGATCTGATGGTACAGGACAGGAAAGATCTGATGGTACAGGACAGGAAAGATCTGATGGTACAGGACAGGAAAGATCTGATGGTACAGGACAGGAAAGATCTGATGGTACAGGACAGGAAAGACCTGATGGTACAGGACATGGAAAGATCTGATGGTACAGGACATGGAAAGATCTGATGGTACAGGACATGGAAAGATTTGATGGTACAGGACATGGAAAGATCTGATGGTACAGGACAGGAAAGATCTGATGGTAAAGGACAGGAAAGATCTGATGGTACAGGACATGGAAAGATCTGATGGTACAGGACATGGAAAGATCTGATGGTACAGGACATGGAAAGATCTGATGGTACAGGACATGGAAAGATCTGATGGTACAGGACATGGAAAGATCTGATGGTACAGGACATGGAAAGATTTGATGGTACAGGACATGGAAAGATCTGATGGTACAGGACAGGAAAGATCTGATGGTAAAGGACAGGAAAGATCTGATGGTAAAGGACAGGAAAGATCTGATGGTACAGGACATGGAAAGATCTGATGGTACAGGACAGGAAAGATCTGATGGTACAGGACATGGAAAGATCTGATGGTACAGGACATGGAAAGATCTGATGGTACAGGACAGGAAAGATTTGATGGTACAGGACATGGAAAGATCTGATGGTAAAGGACAGGAAAGATCTGATGGTACAGGACATGGAAAGATCTGATGGTACAGGACATGGAAAGATCTGATGGTACAGGACATGGAAAGATCTGATGGTATAAGACAGGAAAGTTTGGCATACTTTTAATTCTCTTTAAAATAACTACAGACTGAAAATAGGTTATTTTCGAGTATAATAATTTTACTTAGGTTTTTTTAAATTATTGCCACAATAGAATGAATGATGTTATAAACACGAACGAGCAAAGAACGCGAATCGCCGTTTTCATATTACGTAATTACGCTCATTTTAGTTTAAATTGTGAAATAAGTCGACGTATGTTGCCACTGTTAGTACTTTTACAATCACCATGTTTACGCTTGTTGACTGAATTTCAGGGGTAATTTAAAAAAAAATATATATCCTAAGAAATTACCAAGCTAGACTGTTTCCGTCGTTCATCGTACAATATCGGTGAACTTTGCGAAAATGTTCGTACGCGCGTGGTTCTATGTTCGTTAAATGAATTGCGGAGTCGGAATTTAGTGGTCAGTGCAATGTTCGTAAATACGAAATGTCCGTAAATACGAAATGTTCGTTTCTTGAAACATTCGTAATTTGAAGTTAGCCTGTATATGTCAGAGTTAGCATAAGATGGACAACCTAATCGGTGGCCAGTTGTTTTGGGAAGCTTTACAGTCCGCAGTTTTCCATTAGTGTCACGCCCACTACAAGAGAGAAGGATGTAGTCATTTCTTGTTTTCTCTCAATCATTTGTTACTCTCTCTTACTCTAGCTGTATCTCTCTGTCTCTTTCATTCTCAAAACATCTCATTCTTTCTTTTTCACTAACTTATCCTCTCTCAACCTCAAACTTCTCAGTCTCTCATTAACTCTGTTATTCTTTCTTTCACACGTTCTCACATTCATTCAACGTCTGTCTCTCCCTGTCCGTATCTCTCTCTATTTCTATATCTCACACATTCTTAGCCATTCACCGTACTGGGTTACACTTACTCTCTCTTACACGTTCTCTCTATCTCACACTCTGTTACCATATCGGATTCTCAATTAAATTTTCAATATTTCATTCTCTCTCTCTTTCTCTTTCTTTCTCAAAAAGAATATCCCTGTCTCTTTCCATTCTCAAGACGGGCAATAAACAGCACTTGTTAGAAGCAGAGTTGAACATGAAAGGCAGATAAGGAAAATTACATAAGAAAAGATGAGAAAAATACTGCTTTTATACCAATGATACAATAAAGAAAGTTCAGATAAATACCGATGCGATATACATGATACTATAAGGAAACATCACACAAATACGGCTGTGCACGATACAAATGATACAGTAAGCGTAGATCAGAAAAATACCTGTGATAGAAATGATACAATAATGAAAGGTCAGATAAATACCGCTGTGACACAAATGATACAATAAGCAAAGATGAGAACAATACCACTGTGACACAAATGATACAACAAACGAAGATGAAAACAATACCACTGTGTCACAAATGATACAACAAACAAAGATAAGAAACATACCGCTGTGACACAAATGATACAACAAACAAAGATGAGAAACATACCGCTGTGACACAAATGATACAACAAACAAAGATGAGAAACATACCGCTGTGACACAAATGAAACAACAAACAAAGATGAGAAACATATCGCTGTGACACAAATGATACAACAAACAAAGATGAGAAACATACCGCTGTGACACAAATGAAACAACAAAGATGAGAAACATACCGCTGTGACACAAATGATACAACAAACAAAGATAAGAAACATACCACTGTGACACAAATGATACAACAAACAAAGATGAGATACATACCGCTGTAACACAAATGAAAATACAATAAGCAAACATCAGAAAAATGCCGCTGTGCGTGAAATAAATGATACAAACATCTTATTTTAGCTCTAACAAAGAATTTTACTGCCTTTGCCTTCCGGAGTCTCACAGAAGACAACTAACGAATATGTCAACTGCTCCGACAATTATATCATTACAAGCCACTGACAAGACTTTTGTTTTTGCATGGGGCTGGCAAATTCATCATGTTAAACGTATTGATACAGATAACACCGCTGCAACAGCATGTAAATTGTTATTGTTATTGATAATCTGAAACGATATCTTTCCCCTCCGGACAAACCCATAGGTGCTCAATCTCCCTCAGCATATGACGAAGGGTATGAATGTTAATTATTTCTGCTGCTCGCTGGTTGTATACACGGCGGATGCATCCTCTCATACATCCACCCCCGCTTGTCTTACGTTTGATGCCAAATTCCAGCAGTCTTAACCTTGATGATACCTCTATTGTAGTGTCATTCTCTAACAGGCGATCATTAACTGCCCTTATTATCTCAACCTTTGCTTGCGTAGAATAGAAGGACTGAAATGGTATGACAAAGTCACCAATGTGGAATTGATGACAAGAACCAGACAAGTGCCAGTGGAACAAGAGTTGAGAAGAAGACGATGGCGATGGATAGGACACACATTGAGGAGACCTGTTGATAGCATTACAAGGCAGTCCTTGTTCTGGAATCCACAGGGAAAGAGAGGCAGAGGTAGACCAAAAAACACATGGAGAAGAGAACTGGATACAGAGGTGAAAATGATGAGGAGAACATGGAAAGAACTTGAGCGGATGGCACAGGACAGGAAGACTGGGCATGTGTTTGTTGAAGGCCTATGCTCATCGGGGAGCTAAAGGGTATTGATTGATTGATTATCTCACCCTTACCTACAACCAACTTCCCCATTACAAGTGTTCTCGAAGCTAGTCTGTCAAGTGTGTGCGAACAGTAAAGAGCATGTGAATGTTTGGTGCAGACTTCTTGTAAGGACCAGCTGGAGTGGTGGTTCCATGCTTCATGAGATGCTCGAAGGAAAATGACGATGAACATATAATTCTGGCCCGAAAAGATTCACGGGTCCTGAGGAGACAATAAAAGATTAACACTTCTATTGCTCTCTGAAGTATGTCGTAAGAGGCGACTATCATGAAGTTTTGCATATGGCTTGTAATATCATCATGTAAAATTAATTGCGACAGAAACCACCGTTAAAAAAAATATGAATACTTTTGAGCAGGCTTTCTGGAAAGGTACCAGATACAATTGTGGCTCCATGCCCCATAATGAGTGAAAGTAAAAGCGGAAATAATGATGACGATAAACACAAACTTTTCTTGAGGACTGCTTATTTCCAGAGTCTGTTTCAGAAATTGTGTAAGTTAGTTTGTGGAGACTCTGAACTTCTCCAATATGTCAGTGGCCATCACGCCTAGTGTCATCTTGTAGGGCAGCAACAAATTGTCCCCATTTTGCTCGGTCGGTGGCCATCCTTCCTGCCGAGGTCCAACTCTGGTTCATGCTTTTCATCTCAGTCTCCAGTGTTCTATGTCAGGTCGTCTTTGATCTGCCTCTCACTGTTCTTCTAAGGTCAATAGCATAGCAGCTCTTGTGATGGTGTCAGGGTCCCTTCTACAGATATGGCCAACCCAGTTCCAGCGTCTGCTTGCAATGATGGTGTGCATGCCTTTTTGACTGCACCGTGTAAGCAGTTCCTAGTTGGAGATGTCTCCATCTCGTCGAAGCAAAAAAATGAGTCGGCTAGAGGCTATGAAAAAAGCAGCATTGGCAAAATGGATAAATAAGAAGGCAAATTTAACCTTGGAAACAAAATGGACATGATAAATGATGACATCAGAAGAAGTGTATGAACTACATCCTCCATCAAGCATGTAGAGAGACAGAAAAATTAAGTGCTCTGGTCATCTCATGAGAATGGACCCCGATAAACTACAAATACGCGCCTACAACAGCAGGAGATCTGGTATCAGGGCACAGAGGGAGCTCACGAGGTAGATCGATAGACAAAATCACAGATATCCTAAAACAACTCAGGGGAAGATCAAGAGGCAGATAAATAGACAACATCACAGATATCCTACAACAACTCGGGGGGACACCAAGAGAGAGACGAACAGGCAACATCACAGACATCCTACAACAACACTGATGAAGACCAAGAGAGATACGAATAGACAACATCACAGACATCCTACAGCAACACTGATGAAGACCAAGAGAGATAAGAATAGACAACATCACAGACATCCTACAGCAACACTGATGAAGACCAAGAGAGAGACAAATAGACAACATCACAGACATCCTACAGCAACACTGATGAAGACCAAGAGAGAGACAAATAGACAACATCACAGACATCCTACAGCAACACTGATGAAGACCAAGAGAGAGACAAATAGACAACATCACAGACATCCTACAGCAACACTGATGAAGACCAAGAGAGAGACAAATAGACAACATCACAGACATCCTACAGCAACACTGATGAAGACCAAGAGAGAGACAAATAGACAACATCACATACATCCTACAGCAACACTGATGAAGACCAAGAGAGAGACAAATAGACAACATCACAGACATCCTACAACAACACTGATGAAGACCAAGAGAGAGACGAATAGACAACATCACAGACATCCTACAACAACACTGATGAAGACCAAGAGAGAGACGAATAGACAACATCACAGACATCCTACAACAACACTGATGAAGACCAAGAGAGAGACGAATAGACAACATCACAGACATCCTACAACAACACTGATGAAGACCAAGAGAGAGACGAACAGACAACATCACAGACATCCTACAACAACACCGATGAAGACCAAGGGAGAGATGACCAGACAACATCACAGATATCCTACAACAACTCGGGGGTCACCAAGAGAGAGACGAACAGACAACATCATAAACATCCTACAACAACTCGGGGGTCACCAAGAGAGAGATGAACAGACAACATCACAGACATCCTACAACAACTCGGGGGACACCAAGAGAGAGACGAAATGACCACATCACAGACATCCTACAACAACTCGGGGGTCACCAAGTGAAAGACGAACAGACAACATCACAGACATCATACAACTCGGGGGTCACCAAGAGAGAGACGAACAGACAACATCACAGACATCCTACAACAACTCTGGGGTCACCAAGTGAGAGACGAACAGACAACATCACAGACATCATACAACTCGGGGGTCACCAAGAGAGAGATAACAGACAACATCACAGACATCCTACAACAACTCGGGGGGCACCAAGAGAGAGACGAACAGACAACATCACAGACATCCTACAACAACTCGGGGGTCACCAAGAGAGAGACGAACAGACAACATCACAGACATCCTACAACAACTCGGGGGACACCAAGAGAGAGACGAACAGACAACATCACAGACATCCTACAACAACTCGGGGGTCACCAAGAGAGAGATGAACAGACAACATCACAGACATCCTACAACAACTCGGGGGACACCAAGAGAGAGACGAACAGACAACATCACAGACATCCTACAACAACTCGGGGGTCACCAAGACAGAGATGAACAGACAACATCACAGACATCCTACAACAACTCGGGGGTCACCAAGAGAGAGATGAACAGACAACATCACAGACATCCTACAACAACTCGGGGGACACCAAGAGAGAGACGAACAGACAACATCAGAGACATCCTACAACAACTCGGGGGTCACCAAGAGAGAGATGAACAGACAGCATCACAGACATCCTACAACAACTCGGGGGTCACCAAGAGAGAGATGGACAGACAACATCACAGACATCCTACAACAACTCGGGGGTCACCAAGAGAGAGATGAACAGACAACATCACAGACATCCTACAACAACTCGGGGGACTCCAAGAGAGAGACGAACAGACAACATCACAGACATCCTACAACAACTCGGGGGTCACCAAGAGAGAGATGAACAGACAACATCACAGACATCCTACAACAACTCGGGGAACACCAAGAGAGAGATGAACAGACAACATCACAGACATCCTACAACAACTCGGGGGACACAAAGAGAGAGACGAACAGACAACATCACAGACATCCTACAACAACTCGGGGGACACCAAGAGAGAGACGAACAGACAACATCACAGACATCCTACAACAACTCGGGGGTCACCAAGAGAGAGATGAACAGACAACATCACAGACATCCTACAACAACTCGGGGGACACCAAGAGAGAGATGAACAGACAACATCACAGACATCCTACAACAACTCGGGGGTCACCAAGAGAGAGATGAACAGACAACATCACAGACATCCTACAACAACTCGGGGGTCACCAAGAGAGAGATGAACAGACAACATCACAGACATCCTACAACAACTCGGGGGACACCAAGAGAGAGACGAACAGACAACATCACAGACATCCTACAACAACTCGGGGGTCACCAAGAGAGAGATGAACAGACAACATCACAGACATCCTACAACAACTCGGGGGACACAAAGAGAGAGATGAACAGACAACATCACAGACATCCTACAACAACTCGGGGGTCACCAAGACAGAGACGAACAGACAACATCACAGACATCCTACAACAACTCGGGGGTCACCAAGAGAGAGATGAACAGACAACATCACAGACATCCTACAACAACTCGGGGGACACCAAGAGAGAGACGAACAGACAACATCACAGACATCCTACAACAACTCGGGGGTCACCAAGAGAGAGACGAACAGACAACATCAGAGACATCATACAACAACTTGGGGGTCACCAAGAGAGAGATGAACAGACAACATCACAGACATCATACAACAACTCGGGGGTCACCAAGTGAGAGACGAACAGACAACATCACAGACATCCTACAACAACTCGGTGGACACCAAGAGAGAGACGAACAGACAACATCACAGACATCCTACAACAACTCGGGGGATACCAAGAGAGAGACGAACAGACAACATCACAGACATCCTACAACAACTCGGGGGTCACCAAGAGAGAGATGAACAGACAACATCACAGACATCCTACAACAACTCGGGGGACACCAAGAGAGAGATGAACAGACAACATCACAGACATCCTACAACAACTCGGGGGTCACCAAGACAGAGACGAACAGAAAACATCACAGACATCCTACAACAACTCGGGGGTCACCAAGAGAGAGATGAACAGACAACATCACAGACATCCTACAACAACTCGGGGGACACCAAGAGAGAGACGAACAGACAACATCACAGACATCCTACAACAACTCGGGGGTCACCAAGAGAGAGATGAACAGACAACATCACAGACATCCTACAACAACTCGGGGGACACCAAGAGAGAGATGAACAGACAACATCACAGACATCCTACAACAACTCGGGGGTCACCAAGACAGAGATGAACAGACAACATCACAGACATCCTACAACAACTCGGGGGTCACCAAGAGAGAGATGAACAGACAACATCACAGACATCCTACAACAACTCGGGGGACACCAAGAGAGAGACGAACAGACAACATCACAGACATCCTACAACAACTCGGGGGTCACCAAGAGAGAGATGAACAGACAACATCACAGACATCCTACAACAACTCGGGGGACACAAAGAGAGAGATGAACAGACAACATCACAGACATCCTACAACAACTCGGGGGTCACCAAGACAGAGACGAACAGACAACATCACAGACATCCTACAACAACTCGGGGGTCACCAAGAGAGAGATGAACAGACAACATCACAGACATCCTACAACAACTCGGGGGACACCAAGAGAGAGACGAACAGACAACATCACAGACATCCTACAACAACTCGGGGGTCACCAAGAGAGAGACGAACAGACAACATCAGAGACATCATACAACAACTTGGGGGTCACCAAGAGAGAGATGAACAGACAACATCACAGACATCCTACAACAACTCGGGGGTCACCAAGTGAGAGACGAACAGACAACATCACAGACATCCTACAACAACTCGGTGGACACCAAGAGAGAGACGAACAGACAACATCACAGACATCCTACAACAACTCGGGGGACACCAAGAGAGAGACGAACAGACAACATCACAGACATCCTACAAACAGACAACATCACAGACATCCTACAACAACTCGGGGGTCACCAAGACAGAGACGAACAGACAACATCACAGACATCCTACAACAACTCGGGGGTCACCAAGAGAGAGATGAACAGACAACATCACAGACATCCTACAACAACTCGGGGGACACCAAGAGAGAGACGAACAGACAACATCACAGACATCCTACAACAACTCGGGGGTCACCAAGAGAGAGACGAACAGACAACATCAGAGACATCATACAACAACTTGGGGGTCACCAAGAGAGAGATGAACAGACAACATCACAGACATCCTACAACAACTCGGGGGTCACCAAGTGAGAGACGAACAGACAACATCACAGACATCCTACAACAACTCGGTGGACACCAAGAGAGAGACGAACAGACAACATCACAGACATCCTACAACAACTCGGGGGATACCAAGAGAGAGACGAACAGACAACATCACAGACATCCTACAACAACTCGGGGGTCACCAAGAGAGAGATGAACAGACAACATCACAGACATCCTACAACAACTCGGGGGACACCAAGAGAGAGACGAACAGACGAACAGAAAACATCACAGATATCCTACAACAACTCGGGTCATCTAATTTTGTAAATTTTGCAAGGGTAGCTGCCATATGATCTACTCTTTAAGATTTCCAACTGCCGAAGAATTTTTAACGTGCGCAACGTGCCGGCGAGACCTCCTATTTTTGTCGCCCTTATCCGAGAAGGCTAGGTATCCAATCTCACTAACCAGGAGATCAGGGTTGAGTATGACATTATTATGACCCACTTGTATCTGAACAAATTTCCATCAAATATATTCCCTGTACTGAAAACCGAACCTGGAACCTTTAGAATTAGAGGCGGACGCCATACACCTTAGCCGCTCGGACCCCCATCGCTTCATGGCAATGGTGGAAAGAAAAAAGGTGGACCCCCATCGCTTTATGGCAATGGTGGAAAGAAAAAAGGTGGACCCCCATAGCTTCATGGCAATGGTGGAAAGAAAAAAGGTGGACCCCCATAGCTTCATGGCAATGGTGGAAAGAAAAAAGGTGGACCCCCATAGCTTCATGGCAATGGTGGAAAGAAAAAAGGTGGACCCCCATCGCTTCATGGCAATGGTGGAAAGAAAAAAAGGTAAGAAAATGGATAAACGTGAAGTAAATAGTAGAAAATATTGACTTAAAAATCTGGATTTAATACAATTCAAGTATATGTTAGTGTTACCCGCGAGCTACTGCGGTCCGAAAGGACAGCACAGAATAGTAACACTGTACATCTGCCATGCATGTCGTAAGAGGCGAGTAAGGAAGGCTGGGCACGGGACAGGTAACATCATCATGTAGAAAGTTCAAGCCCCTTAAACGTCGGTAAAACAATATGGCGAGTGCTTGCTTAGAATAGAAGGATGTAAGTGGTGTGACAAGATCACTAATGTGGAACTGATGGCAAAATCCACATTTAAATACTTAGGATGCATAGTAACACCAGACGGCGGAACAAGCAAGGACATCAACAACAGAATGAATAAAGCGAGAACAGCCTTTGCTGGTCTCAAAAACATCTGGAAGTCTTCCCAGTACAGCACAAACACCAAATTAAAATTTTATGAGAGCTGTGTACTTTCTGTGCTTCTCTATGGTGTGGAATGCTGGAGAGTAACAGAGAAGGAAATGCCGAAACTGTCCTCTTTCCACACAATCTGCCTAAGGAAAATTCTCCGAATCTTTTGGCCAAATACCATCAGCAACCAAGAACTACTTATTCGGAGTAACTGTGATAAAATGCTCCGTTTTAACCCCCCTCTCAAATATAATCATATTACCGTATTTGAATTTTTTTTCACTATTGCCGTGGAAAAGCTATAAACAACTTTTACATTTGACCTTGGTTGAAGGCAATGCTACTAGTTTGAAAATTATCAAGGGTAAAATCAAACTATGGAAAATAAAACTAACTAAAGCATTCTTAGAATCTATTAACAGTACAACATGCGACAGTGTGTCGTTAGGCCCCGTCTCTTGAAACACAAGACGCGTGGCTAATATTTGAATATTTGTTAGCGAGCGGGCAAGTCTCACCTACCAAACCCCACTTTTTCTACACCAGTACTAATTGTTAGGAACGACGGATAGACAGCTTAACATCGGTCCAAGTCGCCACCGTCTTGAAAATACAAGGAGAGAGGGGAAGAGGTAGTTAAAGTGATATAAGTTAGCCTAACTTGTTACTTGGCAACTGAAACGACTAACGCATGTGGGCAGAGAAATGGGGGAGGGGAGGGGGGGGGGAGAAAAGAGGAAACTTAGATAATTATTTCTTCGGAAAGAGAGAAGAATACAGAAATAAAAAGGGATGTTTGAAAAGTTATGATAATATTGTTTATTAAAAGACCATACTATTCCCTTATAATATATTATCTTGCCGTATAGAAAAGTATTCTGTTCAGAATAAATATAGAGAAAAAATACATAGATGAAAACGATAAATAAGAGATAGATGAAAACTAGATAGGGTGATAGAAGCCAAAGGGCAGTTTAAGAATCACTTTCAAAAATTGAAATCGACCCAATAATAACCGAGATATTGTAGAAACTAAAAATTGAGAACGGACTGACAAACACAACGAGGAATGCTCAATTTTGAAAATCTTCGCATGGTACATTTTGGGGGACGCTTTTTTTAAGTCAAATTTGCTTGGCTCGTTTGATTGGTTAATGATAGTTTAGGAAAGGGGGGATAAAACTAACGCGTTACCAGAATACGCTGCCACTTGAAGAATATTTGTTTACCTAGTCAGATTAAGAACAGTAGCAAAGCCTTGTGTGTGACCTATTGCCTTTGCGTCTGGACGGCGGCGATCAAGATTTGTGCCCATTGATCGCCAGTTAATCTATACTAGTGTATTACTTAATTGATTGCAGTAAGATAAATGCTTTTATTGATATATTATTATTATGTAGAGGCCAACCCAGATAGGGGGCTGTTACCGTATATTTACGGCCACCACGAATGTTAAGGTGGGATTTACGTATGATATGTAGGAACGTAACAATCTCCTTGCTGTGTACTGTTGTAGTCCGTCCGACCTGGGCCAAGCAGCTTTGTTATGCATGAATAGCTCACCAGGCGTTGAGGCGCTGAAAGGGTGTCATGTTGACATTCGAACATCAGACATTTCTTGTATGTAAGGTACTCGAAGATTGTATGGTTGACAAGTGAGGTGGGTGTGTAGAGACACGAATGCGTATAGGATCTTTGAAATGTAAACAAGGCACCCACTCACTCACATGCAGTAGTCAGTAATTGTAGAAAACTGCTGGAACTTTCAACCATTTAATTACGTGACACTGAAGGAACTGCGAGCGCTACTCACAGGTTCATACTAAATGTTCTGCAAACTTTGCGTAATAATAAAGTAATTTTACCTTGGACAGAATTCCAAACACTACACAAATAACACCTGTCGTCATTCCAGAGGAACAGAATAACTCTGGGGAAATCACTAATATGACAAGACTATCTTTTCTCCAGATAATGCAGAAGAAGAACAACGGACATCTTCGTCCGGCAGAAAACCAGCTCATAACTCACAGACGGAAGTCTGTTCGGTTCGCGCTAAAAGCTAGCGCATGCGTAGAGAGAACAGATTTGAGAACAGTTAACTATCCCGTCTTAAGAAAGAATAAACACAGGGAAGGTAACCCCTAATCAACCTGTGTCAGGGAGTTAACATACAGTTCTGTACCTTCGATTATCAAAAATATAAAATAGATTTACATCTTCTGGAACCGACAAAAATGACGGTAACAGGGGCCCACCAATTTTGAGTGGTGCGACATTTGCCTAAAGCAGACGTATGAAGCAATTGAAAGTAAAAGGGTGTTTGATTATTGCCATAACCATTATTACAACTGTAAGATAAGAAAGATACTAGCAGACTTCTGCAGGCCAATGTTTCAAAAACTTTTGGGAAATAAATAGAACGTCATACTATCAAAGTTGACAGATCATTAAACAGAAAAAAAGAAAAGAGATGGTTGTATCGCAGCTGATGATATAAAAGATAACTAAAGTCTAAGTGACAGAGGCGTTGAAGCCATGTGGGAAAAGAGCAGATACCCACTGATTGAGAAGAAGTCACAATACAATTAGGAACTGTAGCTATTGATTAGCACTTGTGCTGATCACTATTGAATGTTTAACGATGTTTATTTGTTAGGTGTGGAGATGTGTATATAAAGAGTATTTAGGGAGGCATTGTTCATTGTTGCAGGGTTGCATCAACTAGTAACCAGTGAGACAAAACCTGGAGCTGCATGGTACGAGGCAACTTACCTGTTGCTTGTATTGTGAAGTAACTGCCATAGCTGACTCCAGCTGAGATTCATGTGGACAGAAAGTGTCATATTTACAGTCAACCACCTACTTGCCTCTGATTGAAAGATAAGCCTTCTTTTTTGAAGGCTAATGAATTCACATTATATTGTTAACCTCCACACTGTAATTAAACGTTCTAGTGACATGATGAAAAGAACAGTTCTTCCAACTAGTGACTCTTCTTAATACATTGTTACTACAGCCAAGGATACAAGTACAGAAACATTTTAAATAATATCATTTATGGACAAGATGTCCCTCAACTGTATTTACCTGTGTACATAACCACATTTATTTTGAGTTTAACCTTCCTGATTCAAAACATTGAGAGTCAGGAAATTAAAATTGTAACATAATTCAATAACTTTACCCATTGTCTTACTTGAGATTATTGGATTGAGTTACAGATGTGTTAAGTTGTTATCATACATCACACATACATTACCCTAGACACGTAGCCATATCAAAATTAATAGACTCAAAATATTTCGCAGAGTGAGATCATAGGGTGGTAGCAGTTAGGTACCCTGAGAATACATCATCAGCAACTATTAGACTCAGGGACTTACATAGCTTGACCCCACTCTGTAGACAATTAATAATAATTCGCATTATTAAAATCAAAATCCACCACAGTAACCAAGAAGACATGCACACCATCACAGCTGGCAGACGCTGGAGTTGGGTTGGCCACGTCCTCAGAAGGAACCTTGATGCCATAACAAGAACAACTATGCTATGGACCCCCAGAGGAAAGCGAAAGAGAGGCCGACCAAAGACAACTTGGCGGATGAACTGTGGAGGCTGACATGCTAAGAAATAACCAGAGTTGTGCCACTGTAGGAAGGATGGTCGCCGACCGAACAAAGTCAAAGCTATTTGTTGCTACCCTACAAGACGCCACCATTCGTGATGGCCACTGACTGCTTTGACAGTCGGCGGCTAAGGATCAAAGAAGAAGGAGAAGAAGATGACAAGATCACTAATGTGGAACTGATGACAAGATCACTAATGTGGAACTGATGACAAGATCACTAATGTGGAACTGATGACAAGATCCCTAATGTGGAACTGATGACACGATAACTAATGTAGAACTGATGACAAGATCACTAATGTGGAACTAATGACAAGATCACTAATGTGGAACTGATGATAAGATCACTAATGTGGAACTGATGACAAGATCACTAATGTAGAACTGATGACAAGATCACTAATGTGGAACTGATGACAAGATCACTAACGTGGAACTGATGACAAGATCACTAATGTGGAACTGATGACAAGATCACTAATGTAGAATTGATGACAAGATAACGAATGTAGAACTGATGACAAGATCACTAATGTAGAACTGATGACAAGATCACTAATGTGGAACTGATGACAAGATCACTAATGTGGAACTGATGACAAGATCACTAATGTAGAACTGATGTCAAGATCCCTATTGTGGAACTGATGACAAGATAACTAATGCAGAACTGATGACAAGATCACTAATGTGGAACTGATGTCAAGATCACTAACGTGGAACTGATGACAAGATCACTAATGTAGAACTGATGACAAGATCACTAATGTAGAACTGATGTCAAGATCACTAACGTGGAACTGATGACAAGATCACTAATGTAGAACTGATGTCAAGATCACTAATGTAGAACTGATGACAAGATCACTAATGTGGAACTGATGACAAGAACCAGACATGTGCTAGTGGAATAAGCGATGAGAAGAGGACACTGACGATGAATAAGACACAGACTAAGGAAACCAGCCGATAACATTATAAGGCAGTCCTTGTTCTGGAATCCCCCAGCGTAAAAGATGCCGAGGACAACGGAAAAACACAGGGAGAAGAGAATTGGAAACAGAAATAAAAATGGTGAGGAAGATATAGAAATACTTAGAGCTGATGGCACGGGATAGTTTGTTGAAGGCGTAAGTTTGTTGAATGCGTGTGCTAATTGGAGAAGTGACAGGAGGGTGATGCTGATATGCTTGTATGCACCTCAGCTGACTCTGACAAAACAGTTTGATGACCTAGATTTTACCGACAAGCTGACTCCTCTGCGACAAAACGGTAACCAGGTGCACGTCAAAACGACAAGACAAGATGAGAGGTCAGAGCAATTGGGCTTAAAGATATACAGGGAAGAGATAAATATTTTGAGAATAAATACGACTTCGATGACTAGATTGCACTGGAAAATACATCCTTACAGGATATGCATTCATACATACATACTTACTTAGTCGTTCCTCTTCTACCGTGAGGTGTAGAGGTTTGTAAGAGAGAGCGCCATTCTATTCTATAGGCTGTCTTCCTCCTGGCTTGGTTCCATTCTAGTCCTTGGTCCTTCAAAGATTGTCTAATGTTGTCCTCCCAGTGGACTCTGGGTCGTCCTGGAGGTCTGGATCCCTGGCTCTTAGTTTCCTATGCTTGTCGTGGTAGCCGATCTTCTCCCATTCTGCAGACATGGCCAAACCATCTCAATTGGGACTGTTCTACTTTGGTCTGCAGGGGTTGGGTTTTTAGGCCGTGACGTATCGTCTGGCTGCGGACCAAGTCTCTTCTTGTTACTTCAACCACCTCCCTCAGATACCTCATTACTGATGTTTGGATCTGGCTTTTGTGGATTATAGTCATTGCCCATGACTCGCATCCGTACGTCAAGACTGGGACATAGGTGGAGCGGTATCATACATATATTTTAACAGCAATATCTTTTTTTTTTGAAAGTTAGAGGCGAGCACTTTCATGTTAAAGTACATCCATTTTTACATAATGTAGGAAAATTTTAGTTGCTTCTGATCATAAATATAGTTTTTATTTAATTAGAAATTTGTTGGCACATTTAGAAAAAGTACACAAGAAATGAAAATAAACTATATACACTGTCACTTTTTCCGTCATTGTTAAAATGAAACAATTTTGCCTCATTGTGTTTGACAAAGCAGTCATTTGTGTGCAGGTGTGGATGATTTGTTATTTTGTATTACTGTATGAATAGTTTAAAATGTATTCTACGAAAGCCTGAAAAAGGAGGAGGGCGGCCTGCATGGAGGCCGTAAGGAGGCAGCCCCTCCACCATGCAAAGGCACAACAGGCCAATCACCTGTTTGTCTTAAACTATGATTACAAGCAATATAAGAGAGAAAACCGGACTGATTCTAAAGGCGACGAACTGGAACGGACTACGGACTACGACTTATGGAACATGGAACACAAGAAGTATAAATGGGAAAGAAGAGGAGCTGATGGAAGAGATAAGGAAAGCAAAACTAGAAATCCTGGCTATTACCGAAACAAAGAAAAAGGGACAAGGAGTCATGGATCTCGATGGCAACACTCTGCTATACAGTGGTGTACCCACATCTGAAAGAGCTAAAGGGGGTGTGGGTTGCATTGTGGCCAAAAACCAGAAAGATAGTATCAAGGGATGGAACTTTGTCTCGGAGCGCATTATGGTTGTAAAACTAAAAGAAGGAGAAACCATAGTCAACCTGGTCATAGTGTATGGGCCAAATGAGGATGAGAGAGCAGAGGTCAAGGAAGAATTCTTCGAGCTGCTTCAAAGGACAGTGGATGACTGCCTAGATGAAATTATCATGCTCGGAGATTTCAATGCCAGAGTTGGAAATGACCATGCTAGATGGGGTGGAGTTATCGCAAGATATGGAGAAGATACTCTCAATGACAATGGAAAGCGACTCCTCAGATTCTGCAGTGAGCAGAATCTGATCATTACCAACACAAAGTTCCCCCATAAGCGCATACATGCATACACTAGGTGTGAACCAACAAAGAATGAGAAGTCAGTGATCGACTATGCCATTGTTAGGAGGAGCTCATTCAAATATGTCCGGGATGCTAGAGTCTGGAGGGGGCCAGAGATTGGAAGTGATCACTACCTGCTTACAATCAAAAGAACAACTGAAAGAGTTGCTCAGCCTAGGAACTGTCCAGCACCACGCAAGAAACCAAGTAAACGAACGGAAGAAATGAGCATTAAGACCTACAAGCTGAAAGAGCCAGAAATTAAGACCAGATATCAGGGGCTTATTGCTACAGCGGTGAGAAACACAGAAGAACAACCTGATGACTTGGAAACCCTGTGGCTTAAATTCAAGGACATCATAAAGACAGCTGCTGCAGAAGCATGTGGTGAAGTCCGACTTGGGAACAAGAGAAAGAGGACACCTTGGTGGACAGAGGAAGTCAAAGAGAAAATAAGATTAAAGAAAATGGCATGGAAACAATATTTAGGAGCTAAAAACACAGCAGGACAAATAGAGAAATATAGAGAATATGTGATACTCAGAACAGAAGCAAAGAACAAGGTGCTAGCAGCAAAACAGAAGTCCTGGGAAGAATTTGGAGAAAAGCTAGAAAAGGATGCGCAAGAAAACCAGAAATTGTTCTATAAGACCCTAAAGAACATGAGGAAGGAAAAACAATGCCCTCTAAATTTATAAAGGACAAGCAAGGCAAATTGCTTACTGCCCCGAAGGAAGTAATGGAAAGATGGAAAGAATATTTCTCAGAACTCCTTGATGGTGAGCAAGGTAGAGCATCAGAAATGATAACCACTAGCACAGAAGAGGATACAAATGGTGATGAAGATGACATAAAGATGGAAGAACTGAAGGCAGCACTGGAGAAAATCAAGATGGGCAAAGCAGCAGGGCATGATGGTATAACACCAGAAATGGTTAAGTACATGGGAGCATCAGGCGACCTATTACTCCTAAGGGTCCTACAGGCAGCATGGTGCAACAAGGCCATACCAAGGGATTGGGAGATTGCCATTATAACACCGATTTTCAAAAAGGGTGACAATCGACAATGTGGAAACCACAGAGGCATATCCCTTCTCAGTGTCCCTGGTAAAATCTACTCTAGAATCCTAGAGCAGAGACTCCGATGCCTAGCTGAGCCACAATTGGATGAAGCCCAGTGCGGATTCCGAGCAAACCGAAGTACTCAAGACCTAATCTTCACACTCAGGCAGCTGAGTGAAAAGGCCCTTGAGTACAAGAGTGAGATCCATCTTTGTTTCATAGATCTGGAAAAGGCGTTTGACAGGGTCCCCTGGAGCGAACTTTGGGACTGTTTGGCAAGGAAGAACATTCCAGCACCTCTGATTCATGCTATACAGAGCTTCTACAAGTCTTGCAGAAATTATGTGAGGACAGCAAACTATAAGTCAGAAGAGTTCAGGACCACCACTGGTGTAAGACAAGGCGATATCCTGTCACCTTATCTTTTCATACTCCTCATGGACGATGTCATCAAGGCATGTAAGGAGAGAACAAGAAAGTATTCAGTGGGGTACTGGAAGATGAGACAGGTCTGTATTCAGAGCTAGCATTTGCTGATGATGTTGTCCTGATTGCTAAATCAGAGACACATCTCCAATCCAACCTGCAAGTCTGGAAGGAAGAGCTGGAGAAGAGAGGGATGGTCATAAGCAGCTCTAAAACAAAATCCATGGTGATATCACGAGAAGAAAGAAAACATCAGATTAAGTTGGGAGAACAGGTCCTGGAGCAGGTCGACCACTTTAAATATCTCGGAGCTATTATAGACCGAAAGGGGGGCATCAAAGAAGAGTTGGCCACTCGAAAAGCAGCGGCTGGGAGACTTTATCAGGCCATAAATCGAGGATTCCTCAGCAAGAAAGAGGTTGGTAAGAAAACGAAGATGGCTGTATACCGCTCCACCTATGTCCCAGTCTTGACATATGGATGCGAGTCATGGGCAATGACTACAACCCACAAAAGCCAGATTCAAACCTCAGAAATGAGGTATCTGAGGAAGGTGGTTGAAGTAACAAGAAGAGACATGGTCCGCAACCAGACGATACGTCAAGGCCTAAAATCCCACCCGCTGCAGACCCAAATAGAACAGTCCCAACTAAGATGGTTTGGCCATGTCTGCAGAATGGGAGAAGATCGGCTACCACGACAAGCATGGGAAACAAAGAGCCAGGGATCCAGACCTCCAGGACGACCCAGAGTCCACTGGGAGGACAATATTAGACAATCTTTGAAGGACCGAGGACTAGAATGGAACCAGGCCAGGAAAAAGACAGCCGATAGGATAGTCTGGCGCTCTCTCTTCCAAACCTCTACACCTCACGGTAGAAGAGGAACGACTAAGTAAGTTCTACGAAAGCCACGTATTCATTTATTCACACACATACCATACTTATACATATGTCCGTATTTTTTTTTTCGTACGCCCGCTATTACTCGAGGCGAAATCTCAGGTTATTAAGTCTAACCTGATTTTACGTGAATATTCCTTTTTTCTTGTACAGAGACAGGTGTCCTCTCGCCATTCAGGCAAATACTCTCCGATTTCGGAGGTACCCATTACAGCTGGGTCGGCTCAGGAGCCGGCAGTCCCTGGTCGACGAAACTCCTTCAAAAAAGTCCTCGCCAGGGCTCGAGTTAATCCAGTTCAAATCCCGGTCGACGAAAAATCTTCAAATGTCCTCGCCCGGGTTTGATCCCGGGTCACCCGGTCGCCAGTGCAGTGTGGTGACCACTACGCTAGCGCGGCTCCCTAAGTCTGTATAAGTGCATGTAGTCGGGAGTCAGACTTTTAAATTTCCGGAGTCGGTGTCGGAAAATGTTTTGGTCGACTCCACAACCCTGTAAGAGGTGATGCGCTGGTATTGCATAGAACACACATTAAGAATATCGGCTGATATCATTTACATGGCAGTCTATCTATTTCACTCCTTCCTTTCCATGCAAGTACCCATTTATGAAAGCCGACCAGAGCTTAGGCACTGCATTAAGGATGGTCGCCGACCGAGCAAAGTGGAAGCAGTTTGTTGCTACTGTGACGATATAGTTGTGCGATCTCACGTCCACTCCGTCAGTATAATTTTTTTCTTCATTTGTCTCTTTCTCCCATTCAATTCGCGTATCATTTGGCAATTTTTTGCCCTTTCATTCATTACTTTGCTCTTTGCTGAATCTAGTAGAGTGAAGTCTTTAACACTCTACTCCCCTACGGACGTATCTGCTTTACACGCAGAATTGTTTACGTTCCGCAAGGTAAACGCGATAATACCAGGTAATTATACCGGTCATACGCTTATCTATTCTCTCAGTCTGACCACCCTTTGAAACGCGGCGGTCCAACATTTGACCCCAGCAAAAAGCTGATGACCGTGTTTACACAAGCTTGTATTGTGCGTACGATGAAAGACGAAAACATTGTCTGACCAGACATCTGTCTGGCGGAGGCACGCAGATACAGGCAATACTTGGATAATCGTCTCATCTGAGCCATTTTTGTATTATGATTGCAGATAAGATGGCAGAGTAGACCTCTTGGCGGACGACATTACGCCAGGAAAACATAGTCACGAGATTGTGAAGAGGCAGATAGATGTCATCGGAAGTATTATGCAGTATTATATAGAGGTCACGCGTGGAATTTTAAATTTAATTTTAAACACGCGGGGGATATTTTGAATTAAAACTTCCTCACCCAAACTGTGCTAGAGAGATTTGATTGGTTTGAAGTGAGATGCCGGAATATACAATGAATTCTATTGGAAATTCGGCGGAAACACAATCTGTGATTTGAACTGAGAATGAGAGATATAATCTAGCGAACTCAGAGACACAGAACAGACAGCTTCGCAACTTCAACCGAGCAACTCACAAGAAGCCAGAAAGAGAAGGATCGAACCTAGAATTTCTATATCAAAAGTGACAGATCGACAGTATTTGGGCAACTCTAAAACCTTAAGAGTAAACACGCATATTTAAATACACAGACTGTAAAACTTCAGGGATCAAGATTTTATAAATACAAGACTGGAAACCTAGGAATTGGATCATCAGTCATAAGAGAAATAATATCCCAGACCAAGTGTATCGCAGAACACCCATCGAAGAGGAATTACTAGTTTCCCAGGCCAGGTGTATCACTGAACACCGTTATAAGAGGAATTTCTCAGACGAAATTGATTCGAGAGCATATGCACCGAAATTTCGTGGTAGCCGATCTTCTCCCATTCCGCAGACATGGCCAAACCATCTCAGTTGGGACTGTTCTACTTGGGTCTGCAGGGGTTGGGTTTTTAGGCCTTGACGTATCATCTGGTGGCGGACCATGTCTCTTCTTGTTACTTCAACCACCTTCCTCAGATACCTCATTTCTGAGGTTTGGATCTGGCTTTTGTGGGTTGTAGTTATTGCCCATGACTCGCATCCATATGTCAAGACTGGGACATAGGTGGAGCGGTATACAGACATCTTCGTCTTCTTACCAACTTCTCTTTTGCTGAGGAATCCTCGATTTATGGCTTGAAAAAGTCTCCCAGCTATTGCTCTTCGGGTAGCCAACTCTTCTTTGATGCCTCCCTTCCCGTCTATGACAGCTTCAGGGTATTTAAAGTAGTCGACCTGCTCCAGGACCTGTTCTCCCAGTTTAATCTGATGTCTTCTTTCCTCTCGTGATTTCACCATGGTTTTTGTTTTCGAGCTGCTTATGATCATCCCTCTCTTCTCCAGCTCTTCCTTCCAGACTTGCAGGTTGGATTGAAGATGTGCCTCTGATTTAGCATTCAGGGCAACATCATCAGCAAATGCCAGCTCTGAAATACAGACCTGTCTCATCTTCCAGTACACCACTGAATACTTTTCTGTCCTCTCCTTACATGCCTTGATGACATCGTTCAAGAGGAGTATGAAAAGATAAGGTGACAGGATATCACCTTGTCTTACACCAGTGGTGGTAATGAATTCTTCTGACTTATGGTTTTCTGTCCTCACATAATTTCTGCAAAATTTATAGAAGCTCTGTATAGCATGAATCAGAGGTGATGGAATGTTCTTCCTTGTCAAACAGTCCCAGAGGTTATTCCAGGGGACCTTGTCAAATGCCTTTTCCAGATCTAAGAAGCAAAGATGGATCTCACTCTTATACTCGAGAGCTTTTTCACTCAACTGTCTGAGTGCGAAGATTAGGTCTTGAGTACTTCGATTAGCTCGGAAGCCACACTGGACCTCATCCAATTGTGGCTCATCTGGGCGTCTGAGTTTCTGCTCCAGGATTTAAGAGTAGATTTTACCACGGACACTGAGAAGGGATATGCCTCTATGGTTTCCACATTGTCGGTTGTCACCCTTTTTAAAAATCGGTGTTATTATGGCAATCTCTCAATCCTTTGGTATGGTCTTGTTGCACCACGCTGCCCGTAGGACCCTTAGCAGTAATAGGTTGCCTGCTGCTCCCATGTACTTAACCATTTGTGGTGTTATACCATCATGTCCTGCAGCTTTGCCCATCTTGATTTTCTCCAGTGCTGCCTTCAGTTCTTCCATCTTTATGTCATCATCATCACCATTGGTTTCCTCTTCTGTGCCAGTGGTTATCATTTCTTGCTCACCATCCAGGAGTTCTGAAAAATATTCTTTCCATCTTTCCATTACTTCTTTTGGGGCAGTAAGCAATTTGCCTTGCATGTCCTATATAAATTTGAGTTTGCTTTCATACATATAACTGAATCAACTATTATTGTTTAGTTTTAAAACAACAGGAAACAAATTTAATAGTGAATTAGTCTTTAACAGGTTAAAATAAATATGGAAAGATTAGTGACTCTTGACATATGGATGCGAGTCATGGGCAATGACTACAACCCACAAAAGCCAGATCCAAACCTCAGAAATGAGGTATCTGAGGAAGGTGGTTGAAGTAACAAGAAGAGACATGGTCCGCCACCAGACGATACGTCAAGGCCTAAAATCCCACCCCTGCAGACCCAAGTAGAACAGTCCCAACTAAGATGGTTTGGCCATGTCTGCAGAATGGTAGAAGATCGGCTACCAAGACAAACATGGGAAACAAAGAGCCAGGGATCCAGACCCCCAGGACCACCCAGAGTTCGCTGGGAGGACAACATTAGACAATCTTTGAAGGACCGAGGACTAGAATGGAACCAGGCCAGGAGGAAGACAGCCGATAGGATAGTCTGGCGCTCTCTCTTCCAAACCTCTACACCTCACGGTAGAAGGGGAACGACTGAGTAAGTAAGTATAAATACTTAGACATATATTTACCTTTAAACAGAGCTATATCTTATAAGAGGGATTTTGTTGGATTACAGCAACTGGGGGCTTGAACGGGCTAAACCATTGCTTAAATACTTCACATAAGGCGACGGACCAGATATAATGCGTTAACAATTGTTCAGCCCAATGCAACATTGTTCGTGACTTCTGGGAATATCTTGTGAAATCTCCCTTCAGGTAGAAGTGTCATTAATCTTCTATCTACATCTCTGCCAAGAGAGTCTGAAGAACTTGCTTTACCGCCAATCAAATTGGCGTTTCTTGTATGCAAGGATCAATAGAGCAGCGGCAATTTGCGTTGCGTGATGGAAATCAAAGATCCTTTAATGTTGAAGTTTCTGGTGTGGGTACAATTATGGAGATGACTTTTAAAATATGGTGTTTGGGATAATCGTCAGGGAAGGAAAAACGTAATATGTAACAAAACTGCCACGACCACCTTTGTGTCGTACAGAAATCCGGAGGTTTGACAAGTTTTGGATGATTCCGGTGGTCGGACAATTTTTGTATAATATAGAAATCCGGTGGTCGGACAATTTTTTTGTACCATGCAGATTCTTGAGGTCGGACAACTTTTGTATGATACAGAAATCCGGTGGTCGGACAACTTTTGTATGATACAGAAATTCGATGGTAGGACAATTTTTGTATGATAGAGGAATCCCGTGGACGGTCAATTTCTGCATGATACAGAAATCCAGTGGTCGAGCAATTTTTGCATGATACAGAAATCCAGTGGTCGGACAATTTTTGTTTGATATAGAAATCCGGTGGTCGGACAATTTTTTTGTACCATGCAGATTGTTGAGGTCGGACAACTTTTGTATGATACAGAAATTCGGTGGTCGGACAATTTATGTATAATACAGAAATCCAGTGGTCGGACAATATTTGTATGATACACAAATCCGGTGGTCGGACAATTTTTGTATGATACAGAAATCCGGTGCTCGGACAATATTTGTATGATACACAAATCCGGTGGTTGGACAATTTTTGTATGATACAGAAATCCGGTGCTCGGACAATATTTGTATGATACACAAATCCGGTGGTCGGACAATTTTTGTATGATACAGAAAATCGATGCTCGGACTATTTTTGTTCGTGTGTGTATGAGGCAGATTCTTGTGGTCAGACAAATTTTGCATGATACAGAAATCGGGTAGACCGACTTTTTGTATGATACAGCAATCCGGTGGTCGGACAATTATTATACTATACCAGAAACCCAGTGGTCGGACATTTTAATTTTACTCTGTACATATCTTCTCCTCCTCCGTGTCTCTTTCTATTTCTTCATTATTTTTAATATTACAAGATATTCAGGTCCTTTCCCCGCAAATATTGTCCATAGTTTCTATACATTGTCTTCAAGGATTTATCTGAAATTTACTTCCATGTACGTATCAACACTGTTCCTATAAATATATTCAAGGAAGCTGGATCATATCGTGACCACTGGAAAGACAGAAGAAGTTACAGAGGACGACAAAGAGAGACATTACTGGGACAGTGATCAACATTGTATCACAGTGAGAAGTCAATAATAAAACTGATAAACAGCACTGGGGACCGGCAGTTTTGGACTCCATTGATTCTCAAACTATCAGTCACTGGGAAACATTGCAATGTGTCGCGTCTATTACGTTTCCTTTACTCAAAGTTTTCTCGATATGCTTTAAATCAGATAATCTCAGGCCTAACGGTCTTTTATATTTGGACATGCGCCCTAATATAACCGACTAGGTTGAACGCGCCTCGCCAAAACGAGGTAAAACTTTATAAAAAAAAAAGAAAAAAAGATATGCCTTTGGCTATATTCATTGCATGGGTCGCCTAACTGTGAAATTTGGGTCACTGTCATAAAAAGACAGAACCGTTGACCTAAGCCATACGACATGGTACTTGAAGAAGAATAATGATATTCCTTACGTGACTAAGATCTACCCAGCTGTAAATGGGTACCGGACTCTTAAGTTAGAGAAGTAAAAGGCAACGAGAAAGGACACATGGGGAGATAATTACGTTGTGTCCTTTCTGCTGCATGCACTGATTACGTCCCTAATTCTCATGTAGTCAAGCATTCCTTTCCGTTCCATTTCAAATTCATTGGACCTTTGTGGTCAAACGTATCCCGGACTGACGGTTAATTGTCAATATTCATCATCAGCTGCCATCTTGATGTTATCTTCCACAACGTTTGCCTTCAACTCTCCCTTCTATTATGGTCTTCTGCAAGGTGTTATGCTTTGTAATGTGTCAAAATTTTAGCTACCGAACTTTGATCTCCTCATTTTTCAGTACTTTCCAGAAATTGCACAATAAAAAGATTAAATAAAAAATACACATACGGATACGTTTCAGACACGCGTGAGACATAAAGAAGTAGAAAACTAGACAACAGAAAAACAACAGAAGTGATAGGCTTACCGGAGACTCGAACCCAGGGCCTTCCGAACGACAACACCGCCTAGCTTATGTGTATTATTTATTTAATGTTTACAAGGCTCGGGTTTCCCCTCTTTATTTATTTAAATGAAAAGACTGCAAGACATGCGCTTCTTTTAACGGATGTTAAATTTCCAATGCGTGCCTTTTCTGCATTTTCCCGAAACGTTGACTAACTTTGTCATTGTTCGCTACAGTACGTTTCATTTAGACAGTTAGTACAGGGTGTCCGAACGAGAGCAGGTAGATTTGAATTGCCTGCCATTTCTGTGGATTTTGTTTCTGTCACTTCATATTTGGCAGACGTCAAATAGAGACGTGGCAAATTCATTATGGAGAGGTACACTTATGAACAACGCATTTCAATAGTTAAAACTTATTATCAAAATCAGTGTTCAATTGCGGTGACTCGGCTTAAATTACGTGAAATTTTGAGTCGTAATCATGTGCCTGCAGTATGCACAATTCAGCGTTTAGTGGCGGTATTTGAAGAAACTGGTTCCGTGATGAATCGCTCAAGGCCTCCAGCACCTCGGAGCGCTCGTTCATTGAAAAACATTGCTGCTGTGCGTGAAAGTGTAGCTGAAATGCCGGGCACCTCCATCAGACACCGTTCACAAGAACTTGGCCTATCTCGGTCATCTTTACACACAATTTTGCGTAAAGATCTACACCTACACCCATATAAGATCCAGCTGACGCAAGCTCTTCAACCTGCAGACCACGAACGGTGTCGTAATTACAGTAATTGGATGTTAGAAGCCATTGAAAACTACCCTGAATTTTGGAAGAAAATCATCATGAGTGATGAGGCTCACTTCCACCTCAGTGGCTTCGTAAACAATCAAAATAGCCGTATTAGGGGAAGCGAAAATCCACGAGAGATACACGAGAAACCTCTACATCCTCGGCGAGTGACAGTCTGGTGCGCTATGTGGGCTGGAGGTGTGATTGGTCCATACTTTTTTGAGAACGCTCATGGCAATGCTGTTACGGTCAATGGCGAACGCTATCGGGACATGATTAACAACCTTTTCGTTCCGCAATTGGAGGATTTGGACCTACGTGACATGTGGTTTCAACAAGATGGCGCCACGTCACACATAGCACGCGACACAAGAGAAATTTTGAATAGGTTGTTTCCGGACAAATTAATTTCGAAATTTGGCGACATCGACTGGCCTCCAAGATCGCCAGATTTAACTCCATTAGACTTTTTTAATGGGGTTTTTTTGAAAGAAAAGGTCTATACCAACAAGCCACAGACTACTGAGCAACTAAAAGTCAATATTCGAGAGGATATCGCCGCTATACAAGTTGAAACATGCGAAAATGTCATGCAAAATATGCTCCAAAGGGCGCGCATCTGTATGGCTAGCAGAGGCGGCCATTTAAATGATATAGTGTTCCACACATAACTGCCAGGTCTAAATAAAACATACGTAACATAAAATTGACAATTGTTTCACTTTTAGACTAGTTATTCAAAAACAAAATCTACCTGCTCTCGTTCGGACACCCTTTATTATGCAAACAAGGTGTGATTCCATATCAAGCCAGGTGTCCTTCCACGAGGTGTGGGCAATCATGTCATTCCACAAATCTTGATCAATGATGCTCTTCATCAATTCTGTTGTTGACCGATTTCCATGTCAAAGTGTCATTCTATCCATTATCATCTCTCTTTGTCTTTTTTTTTCTTCAATTTTTTCTTTTCTCCATTCTTAATGTCTTCACGATGTTCTGGATCGTCCTTCTTGTCACGACGTATCCAATGAAGATTAATTGTCTTTTTTTAAAATATTTGTTTGTATTTCTTTATTAATTAGCTTTTGGTTTCTTAACCTTTTTTTATGCCACGGGCCCCTATGATTGTCCGATGAAGGCTATCGATTACTTCTTGAAAAAAAAAAATTTACATAAAAGCATTAATACAAAACTACATTTTAAATTTTATGTTATGTATACTGATCGCAAAGGGACCGCGGGTCAAAGGTTAAGAAGCCTTTCATTAGCTCTTTTTTAGCATTTTTTTATAGTTATCTTTACTGTCCACGAAATTCTTAACATTCTCATCTGAGAAATCACTTCTCTGCTGATGATTTTTCCAAAGATTGTTGAACTTCTTTTTTGCTCATTGTCTGTGGCTTACTTCCATACAATAAAATTGACTATGTAACACTTCAGCAAACCTTTCCTTATTTCGCATAGAACTAAGCTCCGTGTAGTTCCGGGGGAGGGGGGGGGAATCTCTGATGTGACAACGAAAGAATTTGACTACTATATCCTATCCTAGATATACGTTATACAAGGCGACTAATTGGAGATAGTACTTCTTCTTGAATCCTTAGTCCCCCACTTACATAGCAGTCAGTGGCCATCACGCCTACTGATGTCTTGTAGGGGAGCAATAAACTGTCCCAATTTTACTCGGTCAGTGGCCATCCTTCATGCCGAGCCCCAACTCTGATTCATACTTTGCATCTCAGTCTCCTCTGCTCTCCACCAGGTTGTCCTTGGTCTGCCTCTCTTTCGCCGTCCTTCTGTGGTCGATAGCATAGCAGTTCTAGTGATGGTGTCAGGGTCCCTTCTGAGGACATGGCCAACCCAGTTCCAGCGTCTGCAATATGGTGTGCATGCCTTTTTGACTGCACTGTGTAAGCAGTTCCTGGTTGGAAATGGTATTGGGCCAAAAAATTCGAAGAATTTTCCTTAGGCAGGTTGTGTGGAATGTGGATAATTTGGACATTTCCTTTTCAGATTGTACATGAGGCTGGTATATTGCTACAGAAACAACCGCTACAATTGCATGTGACTGCTTGGGTGCAGGTTAACTGCAAGGAAACCACCTTCAATTCTGACTCTATACTCCACAGGGATTGAAAAAGAAAATGATGATGATACTTTGAGAACCAAGGCAAAAGTGTGAAACAGCAGTCCATAACGGAAACTTGACGTAGGAACTAACACAGATAAATCCTTACAAAGAAGATGAGCTACCTGGCTTTGTTATTTTCCCTTATAAAATGTTGTTATAGCTGAGACATTACTGCTTTGTGTCGGTCTTATATTATTCCCATAGGAAAGCCTGCTATATATACTATGCTAGTCGTGTATTTGCTATCTTATTCCATTAGGAAAGCGTGCTATAGACGTTAGTCGTGTCTTTGCCTATAGACGAGACGTTAGTCGTGTCTTTGCTATCTTATTCCCTTAGGAAAGCGTGCTATAGACGAGACGTTAGTCGTGTCTTTGCTATCTTATTCCCTTAGGAAAGAGTGCTATAGACGAGACGTTAATCGTGTCTTTGCTATCTTATTCACTTAGGAAACTTTGCTATAGACGAGATGTTAGCTCGTGTCATTGCTATCTTATTCCCTTAGGAAAGCGTGCTACAGACGAGACGTTAGCTCGTGTCATTGCTATCTTATTCCCTTAGAAAAGCGTACCACAGACGAGACGTTAGTCGTGTCTTTGCTATATTATTCCCTTAGGAAAGCGTGCCACAGACGAGACGTTAGTCGTGTCATTGCTATCTTATTCCCTTAGGAAATTGTGCTACGGACGAGACGTTAGCTCGTGTCATTGCTATCTTATTCCCTTAGGAAAGCGTACCACAGACGAGACGTTAGTCGTGTCATTGCTATCTTATTCCCTTAGGAAAGCGTGCTCTATCTTATTCTTACTTACTTAGTCGTTCCCCTTCTACCGTGAGGTGTAGAGGTTTGGAAGAGAGAGCGCCAGACTATCCTATCGGCTCTCTTCCTCCTGACCTGGTTCCATTCTAGTCCTCGATCCTTCAAAGATTGTCTAATGTTGTCCTCCTAGCGGACTCTGGGTCGTCCTGGGGGTCTGGATCCCTGGCTCTTTGTTTCCCATGCTTGTCGTGGTAGCCGATCTTCTCCCATTCTGCAGACATGGCCAAACCATCTTAGTTGGGACTGTTCTACTTGGGTCTGCAGGGGGTGGGATTTTAGGCCTTGACGTATAGTCTGGTTGCGGATCATGTCTCTTCTTGTTACTTCAACCACCTTCCTTCGATACCTCATTTCTGAGGTTTGGATCTGGCTTTTGTGGGTTGTAGTCATTGCCCATGATTCGCATCCATATGTCAAGAGTGGGACATAGGTGGAGCGGTATACAGCCATCTTCGTTTTCTTACCAACCTCTCTCTTGCTGAGGAATCCTCGATTTATGGGCTGAAAAAATCTCCCAGCTGCTGCTTTTCGAGTGGCCAACTCTTCGTTGATGCCTTTCTTTCGGTCTATAATAGCTCCGAGGTATTTAAAGTGGTCGACCTGCTGCAGGACCTGTTCTCCCAGCTTAATCTGATGTCTTCTTTCTTCTCGTGATATCACCATGGATTTTGTTTTAGAGCTGCTTATGACCATCCCTCTCTTCTCCAGCTCTTCCTTCCAGACTTGCAGGTTGGATTGGAGATGTGCCTCTGATTTAGCAATCAGGGCAACATCATCAGCAAATGCCAGCTCTGAAATACAGACCTATCTCATCTTCCAGTACCCCACTGAATACTTTCTTGTTCTCTCCTTACATGCCTTGATGACATCGTCCATGAGGAGTATGAAAAGATAAGGTGACAGGATATCACCTTGTCTTACACCAGTGGTCGTCCTAAACTCTTCTGACTTATGGTTTGCTGTCCTCACATAATTTCTGCAAAACTTGTAGAAGCTCTGTATAGCATGAATCAGAGGTGCTGGAATGGTCTTCCTTGCCAAACAGTCCCAAAGTTTGCTCCAGGGGACCCTGTCAAACGCCTTTTCCAGATCTATGAAGCAAAGATGGATCTCACTCTTATATTCAAGGGCCTTTTCACTCAGCTGTCTGAGTGTGAAGATTAGGTCTTGAGTACTTCGGTTTGCTCGGAATTCGCACTGGGCCTCATCCAATTGTGGCTCAGCTAGGCGTCGGAGTCTCTGCTCTAGAATTCTAGAGTAGATTTTACCAGAGACACCGAGAAGGGATATGCCACTATGGTTTCCACATTGTCGATTGTCACCCTTTTTGAAAATTGGTGTTATGATGGCAATCTCCCAATCCTTTCGTATGGTCTTATTGCACCACGCTGCCTGTAGGACACTTAAGAGTAATAGGTCGCCTGATGCTCCTGTGTACTTAACCATTTCTGGTGTTATACCATCATGCTCTGCTGCTTTGCCCGTCTTGATTTTCTCCAGTGTTGCCTTCAGTTCTTCCATCTTTATGTCATCTTCACCATCATTGGTTTTCTCTTCTGTGCTAGTGGTTATCATTTCTGATGGTTCACCATGCTCACCATCCAGGAGTTCTGAGAAATATTCTTTCCATCTTTCCATTACTTCCTTCGGGGCAGTAAGCAATTTGCCTTGCCAGTCCTTTATACATTTGAGAGGGCATTGTTTTTCCTTCCTCATGTTCTTTAGGGTCTTATAGAACAATTTCTGGTTTTCTTGCGCATCTTTTTCTAGCTTTTCTCCAAATTCTTCCCAGGACTTCTGTTTTGCTGCTAGCACCTTGTTCTTTGCTTCTGTTCTGAGTGTCACATATTCTCTATATTTCTCCATTTGCCCTGTTGTGTTTTTAGCTCCTAAGTATTGTTTCCATGCCTTTCTTCTCTCTTATTTTCTCTTTGACTTCCTCTGTCCACCAAGGTGTTCTCTTTCTCTTGTTCCCAAGTCAGACTTCACCACATGCTTCTGCAGCAGCTGTCTTTATGATGTCATTGAATTTAAGCCAGAGGGTTTCCAAGTCATCAGGTTGTTCTTCTGTGTTGCTCACCGCTGCAGCTATAAGCCCCTGATATCTGGTCTTAATTTCTGGCTCTCTCAGCTTGTAGGTCTTAATGCTCATTTCTCCCGTTCGTTTACATAGTTTCTTGCGTGATGTTGGGCAGTTCCTAGGCTGAGCAACTCTTTCAATTGTTATTTTGATTGTAAGCAGGTAGTGATCACGTCCAATCTCTGGCCCCCTCTAAACTCTAGCATCCCGGACATATTTGAATGAGCTCCTCCTAACAATGGCATAGTCGATCATTGACTTCTCATTCTTTGTTGGTTCACATCTAGTGTATGCATGTATGCGCTTATGGGGGAACTTTGTGTTTGTAATGATCAGATTCTGCTCACTGCAGAATCTAGGAGTCGCTTTCCATTGTCATTGAGAGTATCTTCTCCATATCTTCTGATAACTCCACCCCATCTAGCATGGTCATTTCCAACTGTGGCATTGAAATCTCCGTGCATTATAATTTCATCTAGGCAGTCATCCATTGTCCTTTGAACCCACTCGAAGAATTCTTCCTTGACCTCTGCTCTCTCATCCTCATTTGGCCCATACACTATGACCAGGTTGACTGTGGTTTCTCCTTCTTTTAGTTTTACAACCATAATGCGCTCCGAGACAAAGTTCCATCCCTCGTGTCATTGCTATCTTATTCCCTTAGGAAAGCGTGCCACAGACGAGATGTTAGCTCGTGTCATTGTCTTATTCCCACAGGAAAGTCTGCTACAGACGAGACATTAGCTCGTGTCATTGCTATCGTATTCCCACAGGAAAGTCTGCTGCAGACGAGACGTTAGCTCGTGTCAATGCTATCTTATTCCCACAGGAAAGTCTGCTATTGACGAGACGTTAGCTCGTGTCATTGCTATCTTATTCCCACAGGAAAGTCTGCTATTGACGAGACGTTAGCTCGTGTCATTGCTATCTTGTTCCCACAGGAAAGTCTGCTATTGACGAGACGTTAGCTCGTGTCATTGCTATCTTATTCCCACAAGAAAGTCTGCTATTGACGAGACGTTGGCCCGTTTAGTTCCCGGGGTCTCTTAGCAGACAAAGAAAGAACAGGACTACTACACCCTCAAGCATGTCCTATAAGGCCACTATTATGAGGTTGTGCACTGGGCTGGCAAACCTCAAAACATTCAGGAGTCACATGTGCCTATAAGGTGTAACATATTATCTTGTGAGATTTATGTACCTTTTAAAATTGTAATTCAGGCAAATCATTATTCACGCACTCCAGACGCAATTTCCTACTTAACACGCAGAAGGATATTGGTGAATTTTCATCATATTCCCTGAGTTTACACTGTGTGCTCGGGAATTTAATTCTTCTGAGAGGTTAACATCGGTGGGTGGAGCGCATGACAATAAGCCTGTTAGTTTTCGGCGAACAAATGTACTTAGCAGGCATTTGTTTCTTTCTATTTGTCTAAGTTCGTGGTTACAAGCCATCATATGATTTGTGGGATTCACGCCGCTATTGTGAGGGAAAAGCATCCACCTTAACCGCCAACAGTGGAAGAGAGTGTAGAGAAGGCTTCCGTCATCACAGAATCGATGAACCACAGCTGCAGGACTCATCTGGAGTTCAGTTTTTTTTTGTCACGGGCAACAGCTAAACACGGACATTGATAGCGCCCCGATCCAACCTCTGTGAGGAAAAATTTTATTCTCCTTTCACCCCCATTTAATCCTTAATTTAACTTGTTGAACTAATTGACTATTACATTTCTTGTATGTTATTTTAAACTAAACAAATAATTGTTTATTCAGTCATTAGAAGTATGAAAGCAAACGTGTGAGCAAGACTATGCAATAATTACACACACACACACACACACACACACACACACACACACACACACACACACACACACACACACACACTCACACACACACACACACACACACATATATATATATAGCCATTACTTATAAGAGGGCATTCGTTACTGGGGGCGTAACGAGCCAGAACTATTGCTTAAACCCTTCACAAAAGGCGACGGACCAGATAATAAGTTAACAAATGGCTCAGCCGTAAGCAGCTTTTGTTCTTGACTTCTGGGAATATCTTGTGAAGCTCCCCTAAGGTAAAAGCGCCATTCACCTCCTATCTACATCTCTGCCAAGAGTAATCTTGCGCAAAGATATATACCTTGGACGACCTACTTTAGATACGCTTGCGTTTTGGCCATAAGTGGACCACTACTGCAAAGCAGGGGAGGCAATCCGTGACATATACACAAGTATATTTGTTGAAGAAATATCTAGAGTAAGAAGATTTTAAAATAATAACAAAGTTTACCAGTGAGTTCACTTTGGTGTTTGGATGGAAAACTTAATATTTGTAGCGAAAGATTTTTCTGGTGTGATGATAGTGGTAGAGGAGAAGTAGAATCTCTCTCCAGAAAGTATGAAGTCCCAGTGCCATCGAAGTGCACTGGTATCACAATTGAGTTACGGCTGTGAATACTCTGAGCTGGACAATAGATTTAGGCTTCAGAAGTATACTGTGCCACTTTCGCTATAGTAACCCTATTTGATAATATAATTAAATTAGAAAAAGTAACAGTTAAAAATTTACAAAGTCAAATGAGTACAATTTCATAATTTATTATATACATCTATATATTCTTGTAATGAAAAGTTGGTGTTGGAAGATGGTAAAATGTATGATTATTTATAGTTACAAATTAAAATAAATAATAGAAAAAATTCTTGGATCTATCTTCCAATGAAATTCTTAAGTCTGTCACAGTAGTTTTATATCTCTTGTTATCTAGTCTCTAGCTTTTATCATCATGGACAGGTACTATTGAAACGGCTCACAGTGTTTGTAGGATGGATAAACATAAAACTCATCTGGTATTAGCCACGTCTGCTCGAGGTTCCTGAGACACACTGATAGACTTTCCTTCAGCCCGCCCTATAACTACGGGGGACTAAGGTGTTGAAGATTGGTTGACCTCTAGGCTTCAGTTAGCAAGATCAACGGTCCTCAAGTCTTTAGTTTATACTGGATCACGAACTCGATCATGAGCTCGATCAGGCACGATCATAAACTTGAGCAGGAACGATCAGAAACTCGATCAGGAACGATCATAAAATTCGATCATGAAACCTGGAACGAAAGGTAATAGGTGGCCATGGTGTTACAACAATCTCACCACCCACTGCTGTTCATAAGGCGACCATGTCTTCAGTGTTTGTATATAAATGAATGATTCATGGTAGTATGTTACAGAGATAGAATGATAAAATACTGTCTACTGTGCAGAAATAACAAAATACATGAATAAATAACATGTTATGATACATGGGTAAGATATAACCTTTGCCTCCCACTTATGGATGCCAAGTTACTTATGTACTTGCTGGTATGTCGTAAGCTTCCAGGCAAGAACTAGCCATGATATATTTGGCTAACCAATTAATGGTTATGCTTCCTGACAATGCCCTTTTTATTATGACTGATACAATCAAATCGTAAATAAAATCTGAAATAAAATGATATTAGTCACACATATATTTAATAAACTTACATACCCTCTAAGGATTAACAAGCGCCCGGTAAGGCTGTATTTGTTGAAGTTAATCTGCCCTGCATGCAGTGTGAAAGAAAAAACTTTTCTAGCAGATACTGTCTTCCAGTTTCTCACTCTGGCTTCTGGATTTGGTGTGTGTGATTTTCAACGAGCCGCTCTGTCCTTATATTTGGGCGACTCTCCCGTACGAGAGAGCACCCTCTGAAGTCCCATAAGCTTTTCGTTTTATCTCCTGGTTTGAGGCGATCTGTGCTTTTTCTGTACTTGTTTTCTCTTCTTTTCACCACATACTTATCTCTTTCCTTCCTTCCTATGTATCCTTTCATTTTCCCCATATGAGGCTTTCATTCTATACAAGTTTTATCGAAATCCGTTTAGGTATGTAGTTATAATAAATTTTTAAAGATTATGAGCTAACTTTTAGCAGATGTGATGACGATGGAAATTATCAATTATTTTAAAAACCATTTACAGTTGAATAATATCCTTTTGGATATTATTCAAATTCTATCTCCTCTTGTGAATTAATATAGTTTTAATAACTTTCAACAAGGCTTGCTCTTGTAGCTTTAAATTTTCTTTCCGGCTAATGCAAACTTTTAAAGTTGGCCATATTTCCTATATTCGCTATTTCCTCGTTCTTCAATACCGTTCGGCTAGACGTAATGCACATTTTCCCGCCACCTTCAAACTTCAAAGCAAGATCCACCGCGTTATCCCTGCGCTGTGTGCGCGCGTGTGTGTGTGTGTGTGTGTGTGTGTGTGTGTGTGTGTGTGTGTGTGTCTCGCGTTACACATTTTGTCACAAACAAAGCAAGTGGTACCAAATCTCGCTACAATATTTATAATTGTTCTCATAAGGATTATGTGTGGAGGGGAAAGTACAGTAAAACGGGCCCAACCTTTTTCCACTTAAAAGGAAAAGGATCCTGTTACACGCCCATTGAGGCATATATTTTCTTGACCATCGGCACACTAGGGGTGATGTGGTCAGCATCACGCCGGCCGCCTTAACCTTCTCAGAAGTTGCTCTGGTACCCAGTTGGAGCTGGGTCGACCCAGGAGACGTTTGCGGTCTAAAAAAATCCCACCTCATCTGGGGATCGAACCATAGACCACTGAGCTAGGAAGCCAGTGCACTAACCACTATGCTACCGCGGCTCCTTTTTCCACTTACCTCTTTCTTTTCTTGTCATTGAAGTGCCGATGAAGCCTTGCTTTCGTGGCGAGAGGTCTCGCGTGGAGTCTTTGACTTTTTCCTCACTTATTATAAATATCAAGCCGCTTAAGGGAAACCTTTATATGAACCTCACCTATGAGATTTTTTTAAACCTAACCTACCTTGCTGTTTTGTTCGGCAACATTTTGCATTATATTGTCGAACCAAAAATTGTGCATTACTTCGCATTCACCTGGCATCTTTGCCAGACTGTTCATCGGTTGTCCTGCATTGTTGATCGCGAAAATGTTTTAATTAGGTTTAACTTCAACACGATCCTCTCTCCCGAGGCTACGCTTATAAACAGTAAGAAAATTCGAATGGCTATAAATACATTTTGGGATGCTGTTGATTAGTTATTATATGCAAAAGATAACAGAATTTAATGGGGTTCCTACAATCAGCTGGAAGAATTGGATTTAACGTTTCCAGTTCATCACAAACATGTACCGGGGGGGTAAGTCAGAGTAGATACAGAAATATTTTCAAAATCAGTGGTTCTTAATGATGTCATATTCCCCGCTGGTCTCCTGAGTAATGAGATCGGATGCTTAGCCTTCTCGTATAAGGGTGAAAAATAGGAGGTCGTGTGTGCAAGTTGTGTAAAAAAAACCCCTCGGCAAAATTTAAAAAAAAAAAGAGTAAACCTACTAACCATACTGTGATGATGTCCGAGATTTCACCGCTCGAAACATATAATATAGTTGTTTATAAGTAGAAAATAACCTAGGAATAAAAGAGCGAAGTTATGGAGATCGTTGTCGCCGACGCCGCGCGAAAAAGTAAGTCTAAAGTAGCAGACAGACAGCATTTTGACGCTTTTATGACGTATTACTACCAGCGTTGTCTCGTAATGAATGAGAACGGCAGTTTAAAGAAAAGAAAAAAATTTCTATTAACGTGGAATATTTTGAAAAAATACAGTATGGAACGGGGAAGGGAAGGAGCATAGTTGGTGGTACTACGAGTTAGTGTTTACAAATTTGAATTAGCAAGATAGAAAAATGTGTTAGTTGAGGAAATGAAGCATAAAAACGAGATAGTGACAGAAGACAGAGGGACGAATCGACTACTTCTTTCTCAGTTTGCCCTGAGGTGGGTATAGGGAAGGGGTAGGGGGGGGGAAGAGTACATGATTTGAAATTTGAAGTTTATTTTGATAATAGGACGCTATAAGCCAACGGTCCCTGATTGGTTGTAGGCAAATAGACTAAGATGGAAATAAAACCAATTAGTAGTTAGTATTAGGTGCCACTTGTTAAAAGGAATTCATTCACTAAAGTTGTTTTAAGACAAGAAAGGAGTACATTCTTGTTTGCTATTCTGCACTAGCAGCGATCTGGATTTGTTACCATATATCGCAATATTCAACAATTTAGTGTTTATATTTCTCTGAAGCGGTAAGAGATAAAACATTTACTATCATTATCGTTATTATTATGTATGTGTTATTGACTATGTATGAAAATTATGTGGGAAAAGGTTTATCTAGAGGGAAGTCAACACCAAACTTTGTGTTGTTTCACAGAGTTGTTAGGAAATATATTAACATGTTGTGGTAAAGCCCGACAGGTTTACTGACACACTGGGAGAGGAAAAAATAAGTAATTATTAATGAGAATAGTGTTATACATTTTATGACATAAGACCAGGCAAACCACTGGCCGTCTTCTTCAGTAAGTCACCGTCTTTGTACACCTAGGTCACCTGAGATCTGTTATATTTTCTACACTTGAAGAAAGGAGGCAGTAGCAACTGTGGACGTCCCTGTTATTTCTAAAAGCAGACCGTGATGTGTTATTGGAAGTTGGTGGAGTGACTAGACTTCATCCTGTATACCAGAAGACACAGAGTTAAGTCAGCGTCTGCAGGCATTTGATAGACTAAACCACAAACTCTCATTTCCAAATTGTTTAAGAAATTCTTCAGATCACGATGAATAAAACGTTCTTCCTACAAATCCCCACTCATAGGAACAAGACTAAAGTGACATGGTTAACTATTGACACATTTAAGTAAATTTGTGAATAATAATATATATATTGGAATTGAATCACTTGGATGTATATATTTTGATTGATTATTTTGAAGTTTCAATATTCCAGAAGACACAAAATTGTGGTACTGGACCAATAAAGTGTAAAAAGATTAATTCCATTTAAAACTTAACCAGTGACTTGTTTACTCATTGTTCATTAAGTTATAAGTTTAGTGTTGTCATTTCATTACAGTACAACATACTTTACATTACCCTAGACATTATACGTAGCTATCAGACATACTAGTCAAGAATAAGTCTGAGTGAGATCGTAGGGTGGTAGCAGAAAGGTACCCTGAAAACTCACTCTAACCTTAGAGATTCAGGGACCTTCACAGCTGACCTCACTCAGTACATTAGGAAATATATATATATATACACAATCGTAACATCTATAACATCTAAACCCACCACACATACACATATTTATAGAATGTGTGATTCCTGTATACATACATTGGGATTCTCGTCGGTGCTACGGGGTTCGTGCACTGTGCTGAGATCCTCCTTGTGTGATCTAAGGGAGGAGATCGGAGCACTGATGGATGAAGATGGTCCTTAAAAAACCAAAGTTAAACCAAAAACAGTAAATAAATAAATATTATACACATAAAGGTATGTTTCAGGCACTCGTAAGAAATAAAGAAGTAGACAACTAGACAACAGAAAAACAACACAAGTGACTGGCTTACCGGAGAATCGAACCCAATACCTTCCGAACGGCACCACCGTCTTGCTACGGAAGCGAATCATACTATCCTCCCTGCCGACTAGGCACCAAAAACAATGTGGTTTAAATCTGTGAACTTATTTTCTCACTACCTTACTCTATTTTTAGTTTGAACTGTGACGTAATGAAAACAGCTGTCTAAAAATAAATTGAAAGAAGGCAGAAAGAGAAATGGGGTATCAATTTGAAGATGCACAAGGTAGATTGGAGAAAAGAATAAACAGATTCATTGGAATCGAGAACCAGAGCGTCAGTGGCGGAAAGTGACAGGAGAGATAATTGAATGAGGATCCAAATAAAGTTCCGATGTCTAAGAGAGATTATAATGTTTTGTTGGAAAACAGAGGGCATGTTGACTGAATAAGAAATGAGAGAATGAGAGAGAGAGAGAGAGAGAGAGAGCGTGTTTACACTATAAGGAATGAGAGAGCGATTGTGGGTGTGAGAGATAACATGTTTACAGAATGATAAATGAAAAAGTTTGAGAGAGAGTAGTTTACATAATGAGTAAAGGAGCAATGAGAGAGATAGAGTATGTGCGTGAGAGAGACAGTATGTTTCGAATAGATAGAGAAGTGTAGGAGTATATGTGTGAGGGAGAAAGTAAGTGAAGTATGTGTGAGAGTGGAACTTTGTGGACTATGTGTGAAAGAGGAAGAAATGTGAAGTATGTGTGAGAGTGAAAGTATGTTTACTACGTGTGAAAGAGGAAGAAATGTGAAGTATATGTGAGAGAGAAAGTATTTGGACTATGTGTGAAAGAGAAAGAAATGTGAAGTATGTGTGAGAGTGAAAGTATGTGGACTATGTGCGAAAAAGGAAGAAATGTGAAGTATGTATGAGAGAGGAAGTATGTGAACTATGTGCGAAAGAGGAAGAAATGTGAAGTATGTATGAGAGAGAAAGTATGTGGACTATGTGTGAAAGAGGAAAAAATGTGAAGTCTGTGTGAGAGTGGAACTATGTGAACTATGTGTGAAAGAGGAAGAAATGTGAAGTATATGTGAGAGAGAAAGTATTTGGACTATGTGTGAAAGAGGAAGAAATGTGAAGTATGTGTGAGAGTGAAAGTATGTGGACTATGTGCGAAAGAGGAAGAAATGTGAAGTATGTGTGAGAGTGAAAGTATGTGGACTATGTGCGAAAGAGGAAGAAATGTGAAGTATGTGTGAGAGTGAAAGTATGTGGACTTTGTGCGAAAAAGGAAGAAATGTGAAATATGTATGAGAGAGGAAGTATGTGAACTATGTGTGAAAGAGGAAGAAATGTGAAGTATGTATGAGAGAGAAAGTATGTGGACTATGTGTGAAAGAGGAAGAAATGTGAAGTATGTGTGAGAGAGAAAGTATTTGGACTATGTGTGAAAGAGGAAGAAATGTGAAGTATGTATGAGAGAGAAAGTATGTGGACTATGTGTGAAAGAGGAAGAAATGTGAAGTATGTGTGAGAGAGAAAGTATGTGGACTATGTGTGAAAGAGGAAAAAATGTGAAGTATGTGTGAGAGTGAAAGTATGTGGACTTTGTGCAAAAAAGGAAGAAATGTGAAATATGTATGAGAGAGGAAGTATGTGAACTATGTGTGAAAGAGGAAGAAATGTGAAGTATGTATGAGAGAGAAAGTATGTGGACTATGTGTGAAATAGGAAAAAATGTGAAGTATGTGTGAGAGTGAAAGTATGTGGACTATGTGCGAAAGAGGAAGAAATGTGAAGTATGTGTGAGAGTGAAAGTATGTGGACTATGAGTGAAAGAGGAAAAAATGTGAAGTATGTGTGAGAGTGAAAGTATGTGGACTATGTGTGATAGAGGAAGATATGTGAAGTATGTGTGAGAGAGCAAGTGTGGTGAAATTACAGTGATGCAACGTTAAAATTCCTCCCTTTATAAAGATAATAGGTAAAATAACATGTAGGGATAAAAATATAGGTAAGATACGCTGATACATTCTCGCCCATGCCCGCGTTTTCTAGCGCCATTGAAACTAACTAGTTATAACCTGCAGACTAAACGAACTATCCTTTTAGACGGGGTGGAAACGGAGATAAAAGAAAAAAATGTGACGGTCTGAACACGTGTTTGAATCTAAAGTCTAGAAGACGCAATTTGTAGTTTTATTAAAGAAAAATTACGCCACTAGTTGACACAATGTAAGGAAATGGACAAAAACGACCTTAGCTCTTGTCAGAAATAGTCGTATCTTGGACGTTCTACGGTAATTGGTCGTTTTAGTTTGAATATAGCGGCAAAACGCCGTGAACGAAGGTACAAAAACAAGTTTCAAAACTAACCTTGAAAAAAGTAGGTTTTTCCTTAATAATAAGTTTAGGAGAATAAAAAATAGCTAGTCTGATAGCCCATCTTTCCCAGAGAAATAATATACTTTTAATTACGAAGACGGACAGATAACACGGAAGATATTGACGAAAGACTGTATTGTTCAATACAGACTAGCCGACAGTTATATGTGCATACTTCTCACAAAAATCACTTTTGACGCGTCCTTGAGCCTAACGCATAAAAACAAACTGCAGGTGGACAAGGGGCAAAAAAGGGAGGGTAGAAGCTAAAAATAACTTTGTCTCGAAATCGTATAAGTAAGTGGGGAAAAATTTGTGTAGTTTTTTTGTAGTTTCGTCTAGAAACAAGTGTAATTTTGGGAAAAACCAAGTTCGTACGGACAGACCGACAGAAAAATACTACACACTAGACTGAGACTGGACTGAAATTGGACATTGTAGTTTAAATATTTGAATGTTAGAGGGGAAGTCCGCTGATTGGACAGAAGTTTTTATATTGTAGAAAAAACAGTAGAAGCAATTGCCATTTTGTATAAGACTGTCCAGATGCACAGTTCGTTAATGCTAGAAGAGTGATTTCCAGGAGATATTATATATTATCAGTATGACGCCATAATCTAGCCAGCAGCTCAGCTGAGTTTTGCTAGTACAACGTAACTGTGTTTTCAATTTTAAATTGTGAGTTTCTGGTCTGGCACTACGCTAGTGCCAGATGCTTGAAGAGGTCCAAGAGTGGATGCCTAAGAAGCCTACCATTTTACTCCAGCACTTGTGAGGAGTGGGCCATTTTAATTCGTTACTGCATCGTCACAGGCCAGATAAGTTGAGAACCTGGCCTGCTGTAGATTCATCAAACTGTTCCACAAATAAATAAATAAACCAATTCCGGGTGTAGAAAAACTATACCTCAGTTCAATATTTCAAAGACCATGAACATTGTAAACAGAGATCGGGTATGATGACACCACCCCGACTAAACATTCAGTGCTAGTTTTCCACAGACACTGTAGCTAGTGTTAATATTAACCAATGTAAACATATATCTATGTACAAAATTTTCATTTGATTATGCAATATATATATGCACTTTTATTGATAAATACATATTGTTTCATACGTCCTGACCATAAGAAAATTTGGTTCAGGACTAAATAAATTCAAAAAAATTATACAATTTAACTTCTAAAACCAGTGTTAGTTGATTTGATCATAGAGCTTATTATTATTATTATTAGAATTAGTGTTTACATGTGTGTGTCAGTGTATTTAAATTACCTACACATCACATTTCATTACCCTAGATATTAAACGTAGCTAACATACATAATAGCAGAATAAGTCTGTTTGAGGTCATAAGTGGTAGCAGAAAGGCATTCTGTAACTCACATAAACTTTTATCACCCGGAGCCTTCACAGCTGACCTCATCCAGTACACTAGGTAACATAGCAACCACACAATAACATCAAAAACCACTACAAATATTGGGTAGCTCCTGTCCGGGATTTAGATTTAACAAAGATATTAGGGTCTCCTGGTCCGGGAATTAAACTAGTGGGGGCATAAGTGTATAAATTTAACAGTGTCCCTAAAATTAAAAGTGGAAAATAAAAGTTGATGAATCTTCACAGCCAGTGGTAATTAATTAATTAATATATTACCTTAGTAATTAGATTGTATAATTTACCTTAGTCATTGTTAAATTGTGTGATATAGTATGGCAGATCTAGCCAAATTCAGATCGGCTGCTGTGCTGACGGCTAAGGAAATGAACATGGATGGTCAGGTTTTAATCCAGTATGTAACTTCAGAATGTGACAAGTATATGGAAAGGGAAGATAGGAGGTTAGCTGAAGAGAAGATGTTACAAATTGAGGCTGATAAAGAACTTAAGAGGCTGCAGATTGAGGCTGACAAAGAGGCTAAGGCATTAGAGGCAGATAGGGAGATTAAAAGGCTCCAATTAGAAGAAAAAAAGGCTGAAAGGGAAGCAGAAGATAGGAGATTGCAAAGGGAGCACGAATTACGACTAAGGGAGTTGGAAATTCAAGGCCATACTCCTGAAAATGGTGCCAGCCCCTTTCCCTCCGATGCCACGCCTAGTCAGGGAGCCTCAACCTCAGCTATGGGGTTTCATTTAGACCATTTTGTTGAGAAAGACGATGACATAGAGGGGTACCTAAGTAGATTTGAACTATTGGCTACTACGTATGGGTTAGAGAGAGAGAGAGGTGGAGTCTTAAGTTATCCCAGGGGCGTAGGGGTACTTCTTATGAAGTTTTTGCTAAAATGAATAGAGACGACCAAGACAATTATGACATGCTAAAGCAGGCTCTGTTATTGAGATATGAAAAGAATGGTGAATTTTATTGTAAGAAGTTTAGAAATGCCAAACTGTTGTCTGGGGAGACATACCACCAATTCTCTGCCAGACTGGAAACCTATTTGGAGAAATGGACTGCTCTGGGGAAGACCCAAGATCTCAAGGAAATGATCATGATAGAGCAATTAAGAGAGTCCGAGGTAGTTGGCTATAAAAAGAAACAGATAGAAAATTTTAAAGCCCCACAGCACTTTAATAAATGTGATACCAGAGAACAAGGTAATAAAGGTAGGACAAACTTTGATAGGCCACGAAATGATTATCGTGATAGAAACTCACAGTTCAATGACCAAAAATATAATGAAAGAAAACCTTTTAACCAAGGAAAGAGGTGGTGCAAATGGTGTAAGAAGGACAACCATAACACCGAATTTTGTAGAAGGAAACCTTCAAACATTGCTGCAATGAAATCGGGGAATCAGAGATTAAAGGTTAAACCTAATGGACAGCAGGAACCTCATCACCCCCCAGTTTGTGAGGATGTTATTTGTAATGGGGTCACCATAAGGTGCCTATATGATACAGGTTTGGATTATGATTCAGTTGTGAAGGCTAGGCTAGTGGACCCAAGTCAGTATACCACCGAAACAGTGGAAATACAAGGGGCGACTAAGGACATACCACTCATGACACTTCCCATCGCAAAGATAACGGTGAAAACTCGCTATGTGGAAGGAGAAATCAGAGCAGCAGTGATAGATGAACCAATCTACCCTCTGATATTGGGGTGTAGATACGTCTTCTTGGGGAATCCCGAGAGACCTGTGATCATGGCGACAGTGCAGACCGGGTCACAGTCAAAGGAGGAAGAAGGTGAACCTATAAATGCTCATCCAGAAGAGATGAGGAAGGCGCAGGCTGAGGATAGGACACTCAAGCCATGTTTTAAAAAATTGCCCAAATGCCACACACCTCCAAGCTAGGGAGATTATTATCTGAAGGACCAATTGCTATATAGGAAGGCCGGAACTAGATCCACTGGTCACGGACAGTTGGTTCTTCCCAAGGCATATAGGGCAAATTTAATAAGGAGCTTACATGTTGGAAAAGATGGTGACCATGAGAAAATAGGTACCATCTGCCACAAGGTTGCTCGAAAATACTATTGGCCCGACGTAAATGTCGATATTGAGAACTTTGTAGAAGCATGTGGCGTATTTCATGAGGGAACACCCACAAAGGGAACAAATGAGCAGGACCTAGAAACGCCACGGGGCAAACTTAGGCCTGGAAAGAAAAATACTTATAATAAAGTAGACAAAGTGGAATGGGAGCCCCCTTTTCATACCCAGTTTTCACTTGATTGTATTAACATGGCCACTATGCGACGAGTACAAAGAGTAATTTTACCCCAGAATAAGCTGACAATCCCTCGGTCAGAATTATATAAACTGGAGGAAGCTAAAAGAGAGCGAAGATCTCTCATAAGTAATCTAAAGTGGGGAGACAATCCCAAGAGAAAAATTGGTAGTGGTCGATTTGTGAGTGATGATTCTAGGAAGAAAAGTCCTCACTACAAGGCTTCTAATGGAAAGGACCTGACGGGGGCCATGAAAAATAAGTATGAAAATTTAAAAGTCCATATGTAAAACTTATTAAGGACCTGGACAGATGAGAAAACAGAAGAGAATGTTACCTCATCATATCAATATGTGAACGAGCTGACCACTCGTCTGAAAGCTGGATGGAAACTGGCAAATGATAATTTGAGACAAGCCAGGAAGAAACATGCAGCTTATTTTAATAAGAAAGCAAAGAACAGAGAATTAGCTGTGGGAGAGAAAGTGCTTTTTCTACTACCCTGCAGCAGCCAGAATAAGTTGCAAATTGGATGGCAAGGTCCATACACGGTTCTAGAGAAGGTGTCTAGAACAAACTATAAAATTGACAAAAAGGGGAAGGAGAAAATATATCATGTGAACCTTTTAAAGAAGTATCTGGACAGACAAATCCAGGAAGGCACCCCCTTACTGACCTTGGCTATCGCAACTGAAATGAAAAAGGAACCACTCACCTCACATGAATACCCATTACACCCCTGTGAGACAGCTGCACAGGTAAAAGTCAGTAAGCACCTGACTAAAAATCAAAGGGAGAGAGTTCAACCGGTTCTGGAGGAACATACGGATGTATTAACAGATAAACCAGGACATACAAATTTGCTACAGTATGACATGAAGCTGGTAGACTCAAACCCAATCTGTATGAGAGCCTATTCTGTTCCGTTCGCTAAGGAGAAGGCATTGAAAGAGGAGATAGAGTATTTGTTGAAAGAAGGAATTATTTCTCACAGTGAATCTTCTTTTAGCTCCAGTGTAGTTTTGTTGAGGAAACCGTCTGGGGAACATAGACTGTGCATAGATTACAGGAAACTGAATGCTGTTACAGAAGGTCAAGTGGATCCATTACCGGACACAAAACAGTTATTTGCCAGATTGAACAAGGCAAAATACTTTTCGAAGGTGGATCTTAGCAAAGGCTATTACCAGATTCCAGTGAAGCCTGAAGTTAGACCTTATTTAGCTTTTAGCACCTCGGAAGGACATTATGAATTTAACATGCTACCATTCGGATTGAAAAATGCTCCGAGTGTATTTTCTAGGATGATGCGCAAATTGTTGGATCCCTTGAATAATCCATGTATCATAAATTTCATGGATGATATTCTCATCGCCACAGAAACATTTGAAGATCACATTAACTCTCTAAATATGTTATTTGATAGGCTCAGAGAAGCGAACTTAACTGCTAGACCAACAAAATGTTGTATTGGATGCCAAGAGTTGGAATTCTTGGGACATACTGTATATCAGGGTAACATGACCCCTGACCCCAAGAACTTGGAAAAACTGCAAAGAGCACCTAGACCGCAAACAAAAAAAAAGACGTGCGATCATTCGTGTCGTTATGTGGGTTTTACCAAAAATATATCAATAATTTTAACTCTATATGTGCTCCTCTGACTGATCTGACTCGCAAGGAAAATCCAGATAAAATTGTTTGGTCAGCGCAATGTGAATTGGCATTTCAAGAGTTAAAGGAAAAACTCACTAGCAAGCCTATTCTCAAATTGCCTGATTTGACTCAGGACTTTGTGGTGAGAACAGACGCAAGCAATGTAGGCCTGGGGGCTACTCTGTTGCAAGGGTCCTCTTCACCCAATGGGGAACTGAACCCAGTCGCTTATGCAAGCCGCAAGTTGAACAAAGCAGAACAAGGATATTCCACAAGCGAAAAAGAATGTTTAGCGTTAATCTGGGCAATAAAAAAGTTCCAAATCTATCTGTATGGTAGGACTTTTGTGGTCCAGACAGATCACCAGCCTCTCGTGTTCTTATCTCAGGCCAAGCATGAAAATGCAAGATTGTTAAGATGGTCTTTATTGTTGCAACCATATCAGTTTAAAATTCAATATATCCCGGGGTCACAGAATGTCGGTGCAGATTTCCTCAGTAGACACCCCTGTGATCAAAATTAGAGTAGTTGGCAGGCGTGAGGAGTTAATTTTATCTATGTGTATCACTGGTTTTGGAACTTGCATTAGTGCATGTTCTCAGGTGGGGAGATGTGTGGTGAAATTACAGTGATGCAACGCTAAAATTTCTCCCTTTATAAAGATAATAGGTAAAATAACATGTAGGGATAAAAATATAGGTAAGATACGCTGATACATTCTCGCCCATGCCCGCGTTTTCTAGCGCCATTGAAACTAACTAGTTATAACCTGCAGACTAAACGAACTATCCTTTTAGACGGGGTGGAAACGGAGATAAAAGAAAAAAATGTGACGTCTGAACACGTGTTTGAATCTAAAGTCTAGAAGACGCAATTTGTAGTTTTTTTAAAGAAAAATTACGCCACTAGTTGACACAATGTAAGGAAATGGACAAAAACGACCTTAGCTCTTGTCAGAAACAGTCGTATCTTGGACGTTCTACGGTAATTGGTCGTTTTAGTTTGAATATAGCGGCAAAACGCTGTGAACGAAGGTACAAAAACAAATTTCAAAACTAACCTTGAAAAAAGTAGGTTTTTCCTTAATAATAAGTTTAGGAGAATAAAAAATAGCTAGTTTGATAGCCCATCTTTCCCAGAGAAATAATATACTTTTAATTACGAAGACGGACAGATAACACGGAAGATATTGACGAAAGACTGTATTGTTCAATACAGACTAGCCGACAGTTATATGTGCATACTTCTCATAAAAATCACTTTTGACGCGTCCTTGAGCCTAACGCATAAAAACAAACTGCAGGTGGACAAGGGGCAAAAAGGGAGGGTAGAAGCTAAAAATAACTTTGTCTCGAAATCGTATAAGTAAGTGGGGGAAAATTTGTGTAGTTTTTTGTAGTTTCGTCTAGAAACAAGTGTAATTTTGGGAAAAACCAAGTTCGTACGGACAGACCGACAGAAAAATACTACACACTAGACTGAGACTGGACTGAAATTGGACACTGTAGTTTAAATATTTGAATGTTAGAGGGGAAGTCCGCTGATTGGACAGAAGTTTTTATATTGTAGAAAAAACAGTAGAAGCAATTGCCATTTTGTATAAGACTGTCCAGATGCACAGTTCGTTAATGCTAGAAGAGTGATTTCCAGGAGATATTATATATTATCAGTGGGACGCCATAATCTAGTCAGCAGCTCAGCTGAGTTATGCTAGTAAAACGTAACTGTGTTTTCAATTTTGAATTGTGAGTGCCAGATGCTTGAAGAGGTCCAAGAGTGGATGCCTAAGAAGCCTACCATTTTACTCCAGCACTTGTGAGGAGTGGGCCATTTTAATTCGTTACTGCATCGTCACAGGCCAGATAAATTGAGAACCTGGCCTGCTGTAGATTCATCAAACTGTTCCACAAATAAATAAATAAACCAATTCCGGGTGTAGAAAAACTATACCTCAGTTCAATATTTCAAAGACCATGAACATTGTAAACAGAGATCGGGTATGATGACACCACCCCGACTAAACATCCAGTGCTAGTTTTCCACAGACAATGTAGTTAGTGTTAATATTAACCAATGTAAACATATATCTATGTACAAAATTTTCATTTGATTATGCAATATATATATGCACTTTTATTGATAAATACATATTGTTTCATATGTCCTGACCATAAGAAAATTTGGTTCAGGACTAAATAAATTCAAAAAAATTATACAATTTAACTTCTAAAGCCAGTGTTAGTTGATTTGATCATAGAGCTTATTATTATTATTATTAGAATTAGTGTTTACATGTGTGTGTCAGTGTATTTAAATTACCTACACATCACATTTCATTACCCTAGACATTAAACGTAGCTAACATACATAATAGCAGAATAAGTCTGTTTAAGGTCATAAGTGGTAGCAGAAAGGCATTCTGTGACTCACATAAACTTTTATCATCAGGAGCCTTCACAGCTGACCTCATCCAGTACACTAGGTAACATAGCAACCACACAATAACATCAAAAACCACTACAGCAAGTAATGTGAAGTATGTGTAAAATAGAAAGTAATCTGGATTATTTTGTGAGAGAGAAATGATGTGAAGTATGTGTGAAAGAGAAAAAAATCTGGAGTATGTGTGAGAAAGAAAGTAATGTGAAGTATGTGTGAAAGATACAGTAATCTGGAACATGTGTTAGAGAGAAAGGAATGTGAAGTATGCGTGAAAGAGAAAGTAATCTGGAGTATGTGTGAGAGATAAAGTAATGTGAAGTATGTGTGAAAAAGAAAGTAATATGGAGTATGTGTGAGAGAGAAAGTAATGTGGGGTATGTGTGAGAGAGAGAGAAAGTAATGTGAAGTATGAGAGAGGAAGTGATGTAGAGCATGTATGATAGAGGAAGTAATGTGAATTATGTGTGAGAGAGGAAATGATGTAGAGTATGTGTGAGAAAGGAAGTAATGTGAAGTATGTGTGAGAGAGGACGTGATGTGAATTATGTGAGAGAGGAAGTAATGTGAATTATTTGAGAGAAGAAGTAATGTGAAGTATGTGAGAGAGGAAGTAATGTGAAGTCTGAGAGAGAGAGAGAGAGAGAGAGAGAGAGAGAGAGAGAGAGAGAGAGAGAGAGAGAGAAAGTAGTGTGAAATATGCGAGAGAGAGAAAGCAATGTGAAGTATGTGTGAGAGAGGACGTGATGTAGAGTATGTGTGAGATAGGAAGTGATGTGAAATATGTGAGAGAGGAAGCAATGTGAATTATGTGAGAGAGGAACTAATGTAAAGTATGTGAGAGAGGAAGTAATGTAATGTATGTGAGAGAAATTAATGTAAAATATGTGAGAGAGAGAGAGAGAAAATGATGTGTGAGAAGGATGTGTGATGTAGAGTATGTGTAATTTTCTCCTTGCATTTTGTTCACTATTTTTGGAGGGATTACAGAAAAATCCTTCTCCATGTTTCTTCTCCTTCTATTATTTACGTTTTTTTTTTTCAAGATGAGATCACGATGGAGTTTGATCTATGTGTTTAGAATGGGGGTGTAGGGAATTAGACAGTATTTTTCTAGAAGAAAGATTATAGATGCTAGATCAGGATTTGCACCAGTGTCCTTTTTTTTAAAGATATTGCGTGGCCATATACGCATTTTTCGGGAGTTAAATTATTTGCGGCCATTTTTGCTTCATTTCCGCAGTATAGGGCTAGGCTTAATCTCGTTTCTTTGTCTAAAACCCATGCACGTTACATCAGAACGATCTAAGGTTCTGATTGGCTGAGAGCTAACTGCAGTTGAAATGCAGAGCTCTCATTGGCTTTAGAACCACGCCGCGCATATGACGTCATGAAGTCGGCGCGTGGGGGTCTTGATTATAAAAAGGCCTATATTTCATAGCTTCTTTCTCTTTTAATGAAAAAATTGCCAAGCTGGATGCCAGAAGCAAATTGTCGATTGCCTTCAGTTGGACATTCGAGATTTGCAGGTGCCGGCTTTTTGTGGGGAAGAGCAGAATTTTTGATACCTCAAAATTTCTCCCACGGCACAGTGGTGGCGTTCGCAGACACCCAAAGTCTCGCATGAATTGCCAGTGGTGGAAGGAGAGGAAGAAAATACGTTTTCCCAGCCAGGGGAAGACATTTTCCAGCGAATAGGATTTTTTGTGGATAAATCCTGAGCTCTGACGCTCATTCGGTTACACACGCAGATTTGGCATGCTGCCCGCGTTGTGGTAATTTTATGTTCGCTTCTTCACGGCCATAATAAAGCCGACGGCCCAGTTATAGGTACTCGGGCAGGTAATTTCAGAGTGGTAGAAGTCCGCTACAGTTCCAGTCCAGAATCCAGTGGGGTTCTGGTAAACCTCAGTCATCAATTCTAGAGTTAGTGGAGAGAGGGTAAACATTCTCTCTACTGAAGTCAGCACAGATAGGCAGAACTGTTAGTTTTGGTGAATCATAGCAGAGGACAGCTGCTGAAGTTTAGAGGTGCAGTTAGTTGTGTTCAGGAGATTCCAGGATAGGCTGTGTAGAACCGAAGTCTGTGCAGAGATTGTGTAGTCACTTCGCAGTCGTTCCAGCTATCAGTGGACTTAGAGTTAGAGTTAGAATTTAGAACAGCTAGTTTGGAGTGTAGGCGACATCAAGTGCAGTGTAGTTCATTTCAGTTAACCTTAGCTTCTTTCTCCATACAGGTTGCAATTGTGGGAGAAGGGTTGGGGTTGATGCATTTTTAACTGTGCTTGATTTTGTTTCAGGTGTGCATCCTCGCACTTTATGTATATGAGTTGTTTATAGGTGTATAATAAACGTGTATAAATTGTAGCTGGCATCAGTCATTTCCTTTAGTACAGTAGCTATATGTTGTCTGTACCTTGGTGTTTGTGAATCTTAATTGAACCTTATCCCATAGGGTAGTTAGAGGTGGTTCGAGGCCATAGCAATTTAAACGTCCGAAGTGGCGAGGAAAGAATCAACCTCGGTTCTCAACCTCGGAGCCAATGGTCTCAACTTTCACATTTTGCACTATATTTCTATCTGAATCTATCATTTCAGTCTTTCTTCTTACTATTGTCTTGTCACTATATGTAGACAGTCTCTAGTCCTAAATCCATTTCGTGACAAAGTGGGGGCTCGTCCGGGATCATCTTTGTTGGGATCAATTCTAGATTCATAGATTGTCTCTGTAGAAAGTTCTGGAAATAGATTCTTTATAAAATATCCCCTAGACTTGAGCTATATTAAGACTGATCCAGCTATAAGTTTTTTTCCACAGGTTACAGTTAGTTAGATGATAGTTGTAGTAAGGTTGTTTATGACTTAGAGGTAATTGATGGCTAATTGAATTTTTTTTTTCTTAACAGGAAAGTAAATTCGGGTTTTGGGTAGCTGGATAACTTGAATTTTTTTCAGGTAGTTATTAGTCAGACTTGGTGCTAGTCTGAGTGCGGGTTTTTGCGACAGCATATTCCTAGTAGGTAACAGTAAATTTTTCTTGTTCCTTTTTTGTCATTTCCCCTCGTTGTGAGTACTGCTGATTTGTCAGGTAAGATGGCTGAATTGGTCAAGCTACTTACTGCATGGAAGGACGCAGCTAAAAGCATGGGGATGAATGAGGCCGAGACTAGGGCTTACATTATGAGGGAACAGGACCGGCAGACGGAGAGAGAGAAAAGGGAAGCGGAGAAAGAAGAGAAGACCCGACAGGCAGAGGAGAGAAAAGCAGAGAGGGAAGCCCAGGAGAAGATAGCAGAGAGGGAAGCCCAGGAGAAGTTAGCACAGAGGGAAGCCCAAGAGAGGGAGAAGGCAGCAGAGAGACAGCATGAACTTGCCATGCGTTCTCTGGAACTGCAAATTGGAGCCTCGGATGACATTTTAAAGAAATGGGAGAGAGAGCGACAAGAAAGCGCCAAGAAACGGGAGATGGATCGACTAGCAAAGGCGATGGAGCAACTAGCAAGGGAAAAAGAGCAACAAGAAAGAGCCGATGAATCTAACCACTCTATTTCTCAAGTTATGTCGCCCATATTGGACCACCCCTCTGAAAATCTTGCGCCCATAGCAAACGTGTCGGCTCAAACCGCGCCCCAACTCCAGGAAAAGGACTTTCCGTTGGAAATGGACCCGAAGCCCAAACAAGGGAGGGAGTTAAGTAAGGAAAGCAGACCTTGCAACGCTGGGAAGATTACGAAGCGATCCCAGGCGTGGAAACTGCATAACAGGGGGAATAATGCGAGCAAGCATTATAATTCGGATGGCTACCGATTCTCCCATGCTCGTGAGAGAGCACAACATACTCGACACGGAAAGTGGAGGTCAGGGTTCGAATCCCTAATAAGGCATGTTTCGCCAGCTCCCCAGTGGGACAGCGAAAAACGACAGGCAGAGGCGCATTCGCCTGACATCCCTGTGCAGCCTAATGGCAAAACAGTGGTGATTGTGGAAGTACATTCTTTGTCGTCGGGAATTAGGCCCCCGATGGTATTAGCTCCTTCAGGAGAGGGACATACTGACAAGAACTGTATTCAAGGAACAGTTGGAACAAGTCACTGAGAGCTTTATCTCAGATTCTCCGCGATCTAACGGGATCTTAAACCGTCAAGTGTCATTGCAGGACACATTCCAACTGACGCCAGTAACTCTCACAGGGGAGGGCAAGGTTGAAGGTAGAACCAGGGTGTTAGACGGAGAGCTCCCGTGGTCTACAGGTTCATCTCACCAACTTTTCAGGCCAGAAAAGAGTGAGAAAAGCGACCTTACGCATTTGCAAGGAGCTATTTTGGAGAGCTCTGTCCCGCTTCATATTGGTAGGGGAAGAGCGATCACAGAACCACTGCCAGGGGCAGATATTACCTATCTTTTCCCCAAGATAGAAGCTACTGGGATCAGTGAGAATTCAGTAGAAACCAAGCAAGAGATCGGAAACTCGACACCAGAGGAACCCGAAATGGGGCATCTTCATTTTAAGGTACCAGCGGTTTCAAACCCGCTGATGAGCAGCAAGGTAGTCGCCATCGCCAGGCCTCTACATAGCAATTCGGTCATGGCAGTTGACCAAGCCAGCATTTCGCCGGACAAGGCAAGGGAAGTTCCAGACCCGCCATTGGAGGGCAAAGGTCTGAAGAGAGATCAACTCTCCCAACGGAGCATAGGAGCTCATTCTAGGAGAGGAGGAAGGAGGAAACGCAAAAGAGGAAGGTCGAAGAACACTGAATAGGAGGGGTAAGGACAGACAGCCTTGTAGACAGGAATAAGGGCCAATGTGAAACACAGAGATTTCAGTAAGGAGATCGTTGCTCAATCTTTGAAAGGGGGGAGTGATGTGACGAAAGTACTGAGATTCTGTCTTTCAAATGGCCCATGTCTTTTTCTCCTTGCATTTTGTTCACTATTTTTGGAGGGATTACAGAAAAATCCTTCTCCATGTTTCTTCTCCTTCTATTATTTACGTTTTTTTTTCAAGATGAGATCACGATGGAGTTTGATCTATGTGTTTAGAATGGGGGTGTAGGGAATTAGACAGTATTTTTCTAGAAGAAAGATTATAGATGCTAGATCAGGATTTGCACCAGTGTCCTTTTTTTTAAAGATATTGCGTGGCCATATACGCATTTTTCGGGAGTTAAATTATTTGCGGCCATTTTTGCTTCATTTCCGCATGAATAGGGCTAGGCTTAATCTCGTTTCTTTGTCTAAAACCCATGCACGTTACATCAGAACGATCTAAGGTTCTGATTGGCTGAGAGCTAACTGCAGTTGAAATGCAGAGCTCTCATTGGCTTTAGAACCACGCCGCGCATATGACGTCATGAAGTCGGCGCGTGGGGGTCTTGATTATAAAAAGGCCTATATTTCATAGCTTCTTTCTCTTTTAATGAAAAAATTGCCAAGCTGGGTGCCAGAAGCAAATTGTCGATTGCCTTCAGTTGGACATTCGAGATTTGCAGGTGCCGGCTTTTTGTGGGGAAGAGCAGAATTTTTGATACCTCAAAATTTCTCCCACGGCACAGTGGTGGCGTTCGCAGACACCAAAAGTCTCGCATGAATTGCCAGTGGTGGAAGGAGAGGAAGAAAATACGTTTTCCCAGCCAGGGGAAGACATTTTCCAGCGAATAGGATTTTTTGTGGATAAATCCTGAGCTCTGACGCTCATTCGGTTACACACGCAGATTTGGCATGCTGCCCGCGTTGTGGTAATTTTATGTTCGCTTCTTCACGGCCATAATAAAGCCGACGGCCCAGTTATAGGTACTCGGGCAGGTAATTTCAGAGTGGTAGAAGTCCGCTACAGTTCCAGTCCAGAATCCAGTGGGGTTCTGGTAAACCTCAGTCATCAATTCCAGAGTTAGTGGAGAGAGAGAGGGTAAACATTCTCTCTACTGAAGTCAGCACAGATAGGCAGAACTGTTAGTTTTGGTGAATCATAGCAGAGGACAGCTGCTGAAGTTTAGAGGTGCAGTTAGTTGTGTTCAGGAGATTCCAGGATAGGCTGTGTAGAACCGAAGTCTGTGCAGAGATTGTGTAGTCACTTCGCAGTCGTTCCAGCTATCAGTGGACTTAGAGTTAGAGTTAGAATTTAGAACAGCTAGTTTGGAGTGTAGGCGACATCAAGTGCAGTGTAGTTCATTTCAGTTAACCTTACCTTCTTTCTCCATACAGGTTGCAATTGTGGGAGAAGGGTTGGGGTTGATGCATTTTTAACTGTGCTTGATTTTGTTTCAGGTGTGCATCCTCGCACTTTATGTATATGAGTTGTTTATAGGTGTATAATAAACTTGTATAAATTGTAGCTGGCATCAGTCATTTCCTTTAGTACAGTAGCTATATGTTGTCTGTACCTTGATGTTTGTGAATCTTAATTGAACCTTATCCCATAGGGTAGTTAGAGGTGGTTCGAGGCCATAGCAATTTAAACGTCCGAAGTGGCGAGGAAAGAATCAACCTCGGTTCTCAACCTCGGAGCCAATGGTCTCAACTTTCACATTTTGCACTATATTTCTATCTGAATCTATCATTTCAGTCTTTCTTCTTACTATTGTCTTGTCACTATATGTAGACAGTCTCTAGTCCTAAATCCATTTCGTGACAGAGAGAGGAAGTGATGTAGATTGCGTGTGAAGTAGAGAGAGAAAGTAATGGGAAGTATGCACAAGAGAGAAAGTAATGTGAAGTATTTTTTAGAGAGAAAGTGGTGAGCAATATGTATGAAAGAAAGAAAGTACTGTGGAGTATGTCAGAGAAACAAAGTGACGAGTAATATCTGTGTGAGAGAATATGATGTAGCGCGCATGTATTCGAAAGAGAGAGTTAATCAGACAGAGTGCATTAAATGAAAAATTGGTGTCGACAAACCCGACATTAAAATATATGCGACAAATGAAGTTAAGAGAAAATAAAATGATGTAAGAGACGAGTGTAAGGGAAAGACAGTGAAAAACATAAGATGAAAACTTAGACACAGGGGTCACAACCCCACAGGGGGTTGACAAAGAAGTAAACTTAATGAACCCGGAGAACATCCTAACGAGACACCCTGGAAAAGTTAAGACGCACTCTAGGACATTACGTAACTGAAAGGATTTAGTTACAACCGAAAGAGGGCGCTGGAGGCAAGTTACACAGCACATTTAGTCCTTTTCTCTTTGTCTTTCTTTGTTTTCCGTTCAACTGAGTGTAGTTCCCTCTGGAGGGGGATGGGAGGAGGGGAGAGAGAAAAGGACTACTGATAGATCAGGAATGTCGTACACAGCGACTAACATGACAGCATGCGCCAGGATGGCAAGCTCATTAGTTACAACAAATTGCTTCATAAATCCCAGCTGCTAGAACATATAAATGTTTTGGTGCAAGCGTCCGGCAAGAAGACCAGCTGTCGTGGTGGTGTCAAGCTCCATAAGGAGTGAAATTTTAGTAGAACAGCTATGCTATGGACCCCTGATGGAAAACGAAAGAGAGGCCGACCAAAAACAACCTGGCGGAGGACTGTGGAGGCTGAGATGCAAAGAATGAACCAGTAATGTGTCTTACATACAGGTGTAACTGGGCCCATTTAATTTAAAAAAATACTACTTCTTATTTTTGATTCTTGGAAAGTAGTAGTAGTAGTATTAGTAGCAGTAGTAGTATTAGTAGTAGTAATAATAGTAATAGTAGTAGAGAAGTAGTAGTAATAGTAGCAATAGTAGTGGTAGTAGTATTAGTAGTAGTATTATTAGTAGTAGTTGTAGTATTAGTAGTAGTAGTATTAGTAGTAGTATTTTTAGTAGTAGTAGTAGTAGTATTAGTTGTAGTAGTAGTATAAGTAGTAGTAGTAGTAGCAGTAATAGTAGCAGTAGTAGTATTAGTAGTAGTAGTATTATTAGTAGTAGTTGTAGTATTAGTAGTAGTATTAGTAGTAGCAGTATTAGCAGTAGTCGTATTAGTAGAAGTTGCAGTAGTAGTATTAGTAGTAGTAATAGTAGCAGTAACAGTAGTAGTAGTAGTATTAGTAGTATTAGTAGTAGTAGTATTAGTAGTAGTATTAGTATTAGTAGTATTAGCAGAAGTAGTAGTAGTATTAGTATTAATAGTAGTAGTATTATTATTAGTATTATTAGTAGTATTAGTAGTAGTAGTAGAAGCATTAGTAGTAGTAGTATTAGTAGTAGTAGTAGCAGTAGTAGTAGTATTAGTAGTAGTAGTATTAGTAGAATTAGTAGTATTAGTAGTATCAGTAATATTAGTAGTATTATTATTAGTAGTAGTAGTATTAGTAGTAGTATTAGTAGTAGCAGTAATAGTAGTAGTATTAGTAGTAGTAGTTTTATTAGTAGTATTATTAGTAGTAGTAATAGCATTAGTAGTAGTAGTAGTAGTATTAGTAGTATTATTAGTAGTATTATTAGTAGTAGTAATAGCATTAGTAGTAGTAGTATTAGTAGTAGTAGTATTAGTAGTAGTAGTAGTAGAAGTAGTAGTTGTTGTATTAGTAGTAGTAGTATTAGTAGTAGTAGTATTAGTAGTAACAGTATTAGTAGCAGTATTAGTAGTAGTATTAGTAGTAGTAGTATTAGTAGTATTAGTAGTAGTAGTATTAGTAGTAGTAGTATTAGTAGTAGTAGTATTAGTAGTAACAGTATTAGTAGCAGTATTAGTATTAGTAGTAGTATTAGTAGCAGTAGTATTAGTAGTAGTAGTAGTATTAGTATTAGTAGTAGATGTAATAGTAGTAGTATTATTATTAGTAGTAGTATTATTAGTAGTAGTAATAGTAGTAGTAGTAGTAGTAGTAGTAGTAGTAGTATTAGTAGTAGTAGTAGTAGTAGTAGTAGTAGTAGTAGTAGTAGTAGTAGTAGTAGTAGTAGTAGTAGTAGTAGTAGTAGTAGTAGTAGTAGTAGTAGTAGTAGTAGTAGTAGTAGTAGTAGTAGTAGTAGTAGTAGTAGTAGTAGTAGTAGCAGTACTACACAGGAACTCGGTTGGGAAATCAACTGCGTCGTTGGGATCATCGGAAATCATGGTATCTATGCTCCAATAAACCGTTTCGTTTCCAGCGAGTAGCTCCAACAATAAGTCTGCAATTGTAAAGTTTCAGTCTGTCAAGTTGCTTTCACACACACACTGGATGCTCTGTAAGGAAGAGTGGTGTGTTGTTGAGATCAGGCATGCTCCAGTCTACCCAGCTGTAAATGGGTAACTCACCCTAGTCCTGAGTTAGGGAAGGCAAAGGCTCCAGGGGAAGCAGGCCCTAAACTTGGTCACTTCAGCCGACGTAGGATGGTGGATGTATGAAGTAGAAGTGTAGAGTGTGATTACCGCGAATGGTGTACTGTTCGTGTGCTGACCAATATAACCACTCATACACTTGTCTACAAGGCACCAATGCAGACTGCTGGAATCTTAGTTTACTCAATTTATTCAGACGTACACACTGGGACATACGAGTACATCATGGTTTGTTGACATATCAATTTGTAGGTATACATAGCAGATCTGAAGTCATGACACATTCAGAAATAATGGGCAGTACATCAAAAGTTCAATGTCATGATACATTATGGCCACATCCCCCTATCTGACTAAACGCGTCAGTGAAGGCGAATCGATAAATAACTAAAGTTACTTGACGTCCATAGTTTGTAGTATATATTATGAAACCACGAAGGGGGGGTTCTAGCAGGATTGAGATCTCTCTGTCACTGTCCGATAATAAGATAAATAATCTGTTCTCTTGGCAGTGATCAAAACATATGATGACCGAAATCCAACATGGCTACCTCCCTGAGTTGTCGTTCACTCATTCATAGGAAGGAGAATATAAGCCAGAGTTAATTTACAATGGGTATATAAAGGATTTCATAAATGTTTCCATACAGCTCTACGGTGATCAGGTTAGTTCACGTAGCCATAACCGCTGCAGGAAAATCTGTCATCTTCGTCGATACAAAACACGACACTAGCATAGCGAAGCACAAAAGTCAAGCTAGGCCTAACCGACGAGAGATCATCAAAAATAGGAGCTGGGTTTACCTGGAGTCCGAATCATCTATATACTGACATAAGGAGAGTCTCTAACACAAACTATCGTAGAGACACCATCTCCTTCAGAAGAAAAACCACTTCGTAAGACATTTTTTCTTGACGAAAGGACCAGCTCTAGAAAAACGTACCTCGCCATTTGTAAGCGGTACATCGGAACTCATCACGACTTGTCAAGACAACTCATACTTCCGCTAGACCGGAATACAAGAATCTAGTCCCTCCTACCAATCCAAAATATACAATATAGGACTGATTCTACTTGTACTAATAATATGTAATACATATGAATTCAGGCCATAAACACAATAAGCAAATTAATATATTTTCTGGCCCTAAAAAATAAGTACAAACGCAAGCGCAATATCCTTGCGCTGGATCAATATCCAGAACGATTACTCCTATAATCAAAAGTGTGAATCAAACATGGATTATCTCGCTTTTACCATAGACAGCATTTTCATACACAAATAAATGAATGTCTATATTTTTCCCATATTAAATAGCCATATCGATTTTTGTAAAATGTGCGTCAAAATATGCACGCTACAGATTACCACACCCCTCGGGAAAAAAAAAAATGGTACATTTTTTTTTTTTGAAATACATCTAGGAGCAACATACAATAGGCTCACAACGCACCAATAACAATGCGCAGATGATAAGCATAAGTTTTATGACCTTAGAGAAAGTACTTCTCTAAGTATAAATATTTCCAGAGAGGTGTCACCAACGCATACTACAATATTAGCAATGACCCAATTTCCACATTAGTTTATACATAAATTCCATCTAAGATATCTTAACATCATGATCATCAAAGACGAAAAACATTGAAAGATCAGCGGTGAATACATATCAATGAACCGCTAAGTAGTGTTACAATCAATATATGATATATTACATATGTGTACACATTTCAACATAGAAACAACTGTATCAAAGTTGTATAACAGTTATGAATCATGTGGGCATCTAGACAAAATATCTGCCATCACATTTTCTGACCCACGGATAGCTCGCACCGAAAAATGAAATGGCTGTAGAGCAATCGCGTATCGCGTTGATCTCGCGCTCTTCAGATTTTTACTCTGAATAGCCGTAAGAGCTTTCTGGTCAGTTTCCACAATGAAATGCGCGCCCAGAAGAAATCTTTGCAGTTTAAGGATTGACCAAACCATAGCCAATAATTCACGGTCTAGGACCGAGTAATTCTTCTCTGCGGCATTTAATTTCCGAGAAATATACATCACAGGATGCAGAGTTCCAGAGTACTCTTGCATTAGTGCAGCTCCAATCCCGGTGGATGAAGCGTCACTACGAAGAATAAATGTCTTATCCTTAGAAGGCAATACTAGGATAGGTGAAGTAGAAAACATAGTTTTAACCTTATCCAAAGAGGATTGACATTCTTGAGTCCAATGGACTACATTAGGAGACCCTTTCTTTAGCAAGGAAGAAAGAGGTGACATAATGGAGGACAGATTCGGGATGAATCTTCCATAAAATTGTATTAGACCTAAGAGACTTCGTACTTGCTTTTTAGTCTTAGGAATAGAAATGTTAAGTATCTTACTTGTATTATGGTCTTCTGTTTTTAGGAACCCATGACCAACACGGTGTCCTAAGAAAGATATTTCGCTAAAACCAATACATGCTTTCGATGGTTTCGCTGTCAGGTTATGCTCGCGTAAGATAGACAATAGTTCATTTATACCATTATAGTGATCGTTCCAAGAATCACTGAAAAGACAGATGTCATCAAGATACGCAATGACATCTGAGCGATGAGATAGGATTCGACGCATCATGCGTACAAATGTAGCAGGGGCGTTCATAAGACCGAAAGGCATGAAATTCCATTGGAATAGACCCCTAGGCGTCGAAAAAGCAGTAAACGGTTTGGCGTGTTCGGATAGTGGAACTTGCCAATATCCCTTAGACAAATCGAGTTTAGTAAAGAAGTGAGAATTCGATAGTCTCGTAAGTAGCTCTTCTAGTAACGGCATAGGTTCAGCATCGAATTTAGTCACTTGATTCAATTTGCGATAATCCACGCAAAGACGTATGTTATTGTCTTTTTTCCGTACTATAACCATCGGCGAAGAATATGCTGATGTGGATGGTTCAATAATTTTTAACTCTATCATCTCATCTAACTCTTTCTCTACCTGTGCTTGAAAATGTATCGGGATAGGATACGGTCTGACTCTTATAGGACTATGGTCAGTAAGAATAATGTCATGTTGAATGACATCAGTTTGACCAGGAATGTCAGTAAGGACATCCTGAAATTGTTCTAACATAGTAGAAACTTGTTTCTGCTCTCCTGGAGATAATTCTGGAGAAATTGCAACATCTTTCCATGATTCATTAGAGTGAAGAGGAATCATTGGAAAAGGTAAATTTACATCCGAGAAACTCGTTTCCTCATCCTGTATTACTGACAGAGATGAGTACTGTCCATGTTGGACTGGAAAATCGTCCGTTGCCTGGAAAACAGGTTGTAAATAATCAGGACGTTCATGGAATTCCGTGAGCATGTTGATGTGGAAGGTTTTACGCTTCCCGTCAATATCGACGATATAGTCAACATCGGAAACTTTTGATATTATATCGTACGGACCTTTCCAAGAAATGAGAAGTCTATTTTCCCTACAAGGTAGCAAGACAAATGCTTTGTCACCTGGACAAAGTTGACGCAAACATCTCTTTTTATTGGCAAATTCCCTTGCCTTCTGTTTCGCAAATTCAGAAGAAGCAGTTGCCAATTTGCATGCTTCAATAATCTTGTGTCTAAGTGCGATGACATATTCATAAGAGGATTTTGTGTCATCGACAATATTATCAGCAGTTATAAGATCATGAAGTAAGGACATAGGACCTCGCGGTTTCGCGCCAAAGACAAGTTCAAAGGGAGAAAATCCTGTATGTTCGTTGGCGACCTCTCTATATGCAAAGAGAGCCGCGGGTAAAACCCTATCCCAATCCTGAGGATGATCTTCTGTTATCTTACCTAGTAGGTTTTTCAGAGTTCTATTCAAACGTTCCACCATCCCATTGGACATAGGATGATAAATACTACTCAGCGATCTCTCTATCTTCAGAGTCGACATTACTTGAGACATGGTATCCGATATAAGTTGGGTACCATGGTCGGATAATATTTCTGCTGGAAACCCCAGACGAGAAAATATTAACCAAAGAGCATCTGCGACATCAGCAGTAGTTATGCTCTTTAGAGGAACAGCCTCCGGCCAACGTGTGCACATATCAACACACGTCAAAATAAATTGGTGTCCTCTAGCAGACTTTATCTTAAATGGACCAATGATGTCTATCGCCATTTTTTGAAATGGCCGAATGGGAATGTCTGCAGCCTGAATAGGTGCATCATGGCGTGGACCTCTGGATTTAATCTCTTGACATACTTTACAAGATCGACAATAGATTCGTATGTCCTTATTCACAGCAGGCCAAAAGAAAGATTGAAGAACTCTAGCTTTAGTACGGGAAAAAACCCATATGTCCAGCACACTGCGAATCATGAGCGTGCTGTAAAATTTTAACTCTCATATTTTTAGGCACAAGGATTTGAGAATGAATGGACTTAGCGGAGTCTTGTACCATACGTACAAGTACGCCATTCTTCATCGTAATCCAAGATTTACGATTAGTATCCTTATTCGGATCACCTTTTGTTGCCAGAGTAAAGAATTTCTTTAGAGTAGGATCATCTTCCTGCTGTTTGATAAAGGAATCGTGTGAAATCTCCAAGGGATCATCTTGGATCTGCGCATCATTATCTTCAGAATGTGAAGATTGTGGCATATTGAGAGCTTGAGCCCTAGTGATTACTGCATTAGCAGATTGCATATTAACATTTTCCCAATTAGAAATTTGCTGTGGAGTGCATTCTTTCACCCCGTGAATGCGACCGATGATAAGATCAGCGATCGGATTCGGCAAGAGACATGCTTGCACCTCTCCTGTAAAGAAAGGCGTAGCAATATTGATAATGGCAGTGGAGTACTTCTCCAATGTGCCACCAAATGTTACACATTTGACTATATTGCCTGTAGCTCGAGAAGGATTTACGAGTGATTGCCTCACTCCAATGGTAGTGCACCCCGAGTCGAAAAGAATTGATACCGGAGTACCATCTATTAGGCCCCTATTAAAGACAAGAGCACCCCTTCCATTATGCGCGATTGACGCATGGAGAGCGGGAAGTGGGTGACCGCAGCTTAAAGTAGAAACTGTGGTTGGATCGAATAATGTTTTGCATTGCGAACACTCAGATGCTCTAGCAAAATCAAAAACGGAATTCGCTACACTATTGGAGTCTTTTTTATCATTATTCTGATTATCGGCGTCGTGGAACTCCTGTTGTGCAGAGTTAGCCTGGTAATAAGATTTACCATGTCTTTTGTGTTGTGATCTACCTCGGTTATAATTGTCTCTATAATTATTATTGCCTCTGTTATAACCCCTATTTGGGTTTGAATCATAATATTCATGATCATAATCATCATGCTCATTATATTGAGTATCCCTGTAATATTGTTTCTTTTGTCTCCATGAAGCACTTGGGTAGTTCCTATAGCTACTCCCTTTCCGAGAATTTCTAACATTATGGGTACCCCTCGCGTGTCGAGGACTATCAGCCCGATTCCAGTTCTTCGAAGAAGAACCCTGATTTGAGTGGTTATCTTGGTTTTGATACTTATTCCAATTAACCTTTTTATCAAATTTATTTTTAGCTCCTTGGAATTTGTGTGAGTAATTCTGATTATATTCTGTTGCCGAAGCAACTGGCATACTCTCTTTAATGTTAGAGTTACTAAGAATCATGTCAGGGTGTGCCGTGGCATACTGGTCACAATATTCTTCCATTTGCTTTATTGTACTAGGTTTACGCTCATGTAAGAACTCTAGGAATGATTTATTTACAGAAGACATGACCTTGTCTCTTAGCAATAAATCTGTAAGACCATCAAATGTTTTCTCTGTTTTGGATAATTCAATCCATCGTGAAAGTGTAATTCGTGCTTTTGAGATGAATTCTGAGAATTCTACACCTACCTCAGGTCTCATTGTTTTAAACAAAAGACGATAACCTTCTTCAGACAGCTGATATCTCTTTATCAAAGCTGCCCTAACAGCATCATAATTATCTTTGTCGGCCTCTTCAACAAAATATAACTTACTCAGAGACTCCCCTTTTAGATTTTCAGACAACTGATTCACATACTGTGATTTGTCAACATTATGAGATCGACAAGCCCGTTCAAATCTAGAAAGCCAAAATGTTATGTCATCACTGGTAGGGTTAAACGCTGGTACTTTGACCTTGTACACAAAGGGTTTACCATTACCACCAGATGCCTGATTAGCATTACTCATACATGTCAATTTTAATTTCTCTAATTCAAACTCATGTTCTCTTATTGCTTTTCTCTCTTCAGCTTCTCTATCTAATCTTTTCTGTTCTGCAGCCGCTTCTAATTTTTTTCTGTTCTGCAGCAGCAGCAACTTCTAGTTTTTTCTGTTCTGCAGCAGCAGCAACTTCTAGTTTTTTCTGTTCTGCAGCAACTTCCAATTTTTTCTGTTCTGCAGCAACTTCTATTTTTTTTCTGTTCTGCAGCAACTTCTAATTTTTTCTGCTCTGCATCAGCTTCTAATTTCTTCTGTTCTGCCTCAAATCTCCTTTCCTCCACTTGCATCTGCAATTTCTTAAGTTCAGCAGCAGTATCAGCTTCTTTTTCTAATCTTTTTTCTTCAGCTAAGGCTTTCCTTTCTTCTGCAGCAGCTTTTTTTTTCTTCTATTTGAAGTTTTCTCTCCTCAGCCGCAGCTTTTTTTTCCTCAGCAGCAGCTTTTCTTTCTTCAACAGCAGCAGCAATTTTTTTTCTCTTCTGCAGCTAATGCTTTGTCATATTGAGCAACAGCCCATTGTTCTAAGTCTTTTCCAGTCTTATCAAGAGATTTTCCTTGTGTAATGAAATAATCTAATGTAGACATATTGTCTTCTTAAATCAGAAACCTGAAAAAGTAAATAAATTACCCTCTTTCAAGTTAATGGGAGACAAGTCTATACCTTAGACTTAGTCTTAGTCCAAACTTGTATGGTTTATAATAACCAATGATAACTTGAGTACCTGTGGACAACAATAATTGTATCTCAAATACTGTGGGGACAAGCCTTACAAAGGTCTTGTATACCACAATGTAATCAAAGATCACTTGAGTACCTGTAGAAAAAATATTTCCCTCTACCAATCACTTTGGGAGACAAGCCTTACAAAGGTCTTGTACATTTTGTTTTATAACAATAACAATCATAAAGTACTGATCTGTACTATACTATCAGTGTATACCACTATAACTTCTACGTCATATGTCAACTAAAGACATTACAAAGGACAAACAAGAAAAGACAATATGAACACATTTGCAGAGATCAAATTAAATTAAATAGGAGAAATGAAAAAAATGATCACAGAAACCGTGATGATAACTGCCATAAGATAACAAGACAAATAACGCCACAGTGTATAAACATAAGGGTGTAAAAAACTGAAATGAAAGAAAAGATGAGACCTACAATTATACAAACAAATCAAACAAAACTAAGGAACACAAAATTATTAACAAAAACAACGAAGAAAAGATCACCTCATCACAACTAACAGAAATAGCAGCAAATTGTTGCTAACAAATTTCCAATTAAGAAAATATGTACCTATCGAATACTAGTACCAGACCAATGTAACTCGGCATACCTTGTACTAGTTACACAGAACATAAACTAATTTAATACATAACAAATAACATGTAAGCATAAATAGCATATAGCATACAATATAATTTATGTCATGAATGGAATGTGTTGCAGGTATAGTGTTGTAAAGCAGGCACAGTTTATTGAAATAATAATAACTTGCCACTTTATTGAGTAACAGATTTAATTCTAAACTATTACACTGTCAATTTTTTCTCTTTTGAGCATATGAAGATCCAACGATGAACTATGCACTTTATTTTCAACAACACTGTGATTCTTCTGTACGTTGAGAAATGTCAACAATACTGCTCCAGATATTTTCTACACTTGATACCACTGTCCTGTGTAATACTGTCTGTACAGCGAAAAACTGTCAACAAGCGCTGACCTAGATACAGCATCCTATCGGTAATACAGGTCAAGCTGACATCGACTGTATAGCTGTCCTACTGTGTGTTGATGTGTTCAAACAAATGTTCTTTCAGCTGTAAACTGTGATTCTCAACACAAAACTGCGTAAGCTGGACCCAGGAATCTGGCTCGCCACTGTAAAGTTTCAGTCTGTCAAGTTGCTTTCACACACACACTGGATGCTCTGTAAGGAAGAGTGGTGTGTTGTTGAGATCAGGCATGCTCCAGTCTACCCAGCTGTAAATGGGTAACTCACCCTAGTCCTGAGTTAGGGAAGGCAAAGGCTCCAGGGGAAGCAGGCCCTAAACTTGGTCACTTCAGCCGACGCAGGATGGTGGATGTATGAAGTAGAAGTGTAGAGTGTGATTACCGCGAATGGTGTACTGTTCGTGTGCTGACCAATATAACCACTCATACACTTGTCTACAAGGCACCAATGCAGACTGCTGGAATCTTAGTTTACTCAATTTATTCAGACGTACACACTGGGACATACGAGTACATCATGGTTTGTTGACATATCAATTTGTAGGTATACATAGCAGATCTGAAGTCATGACACATTCAGAAATAATGGGCAGTACATCAAAAGTTCAATGTCATGATACATTATGGCCACATCCCCCTATCTGACTAAACGCGTCAGTGAAGGCGAATCGATAAATAACTAAAGTTACTTGACGTCCATAGTTTGTAGTATATATTATGAAACCACGAAGGGGGGTTTCTAGCAGGATTGAGATCTCTCTGTCACTGTCCGATAATAAGATAAATAATCTGTTCTCTTGGCAGTGATCAAAAACATATGATGACCGAAATCCAACATGGCTACCTCCCTGAGTTGTCGTTCACTCATTCATAGGAAGGAGAATATAAGCCAGAGTTAATTTACAATGGGTATATAAAGGATTTCATAAATGTTTCCATACAGCTCTACGGTGATCAGGTTAGTTCACGTAGCCATAACCGCTGCAGGAAAATCTGTCATCTTCGTCGATACAAAACACGACACTAGCATAGCGAAGCACAAAAGTCAAGCTAGGCCTAACCGACGAGAGATCATCAAAAATAGGAGCTGGGTTTACCTGGAGTCCGAATCATCTATATACTGACATAAGGAGAGTCTCTAACACAAACTATCGTAGAGACACCATCTCCTTCAGAAGAAAAACCACTTCGTAAGACATTTTTTCTTGACGAAAGGACCAGCTCTAGAAAAACGTACCTCGCCATTTGTAAGCGGTACATCGGAACTCATCACGACTTGTCAAGACAACTCATACTTCCGCTAGACCGGAATACAAGAATCTAGTCCCTCCTACCAATCCAAAATATACAATATAGGACTGATTCTACTTGTACTAATAATATGTAATACATATGAATTCAGGCCATAAACACAATAAGCAAATTAATATATTTTCTGGCCCTAAAAAATAAGTACAAACGCAAGCGCAATATCCTTGCGCTGGATCAATATCCAGAACGATTACTCCTATAATCAAAAGTGTGAATCAAACATGGATTATCTCGCTTTTACCATAGACAGCATTTTCATACACAAATGAATGAATGTCTATATTTTTCCCATATTAAATAGCCATATCGATTTTTGTAAAATGTGCGTCAAAATATGCACGCTACAGCAGGAGTTATGAGTGATTACATGCAGTAATAACTTAGAGCAAAGGCTGTTTTCCCCGGTTTCAACTATGATGGCAAACACTACAAGGGAGGCAGAAAAAGGATAGCTTGTTAAAATGGTAGCGCCCAATTGGCCAGTTTAAACAAGACCTGGATGGAAGGAATCGGTTGGGAAACACCGGAAGAATAAATTATCGGAGTTTTGTCAGATCGACAGATCGGGCAGAAAGTGGTTGTTTTACTGAAATTTTGGTAAACATAAACTGACCCGGCCAGCCAATGGAATTGCATGTCTTCCGTTTGCCAGCTACATGTAATAAAAAGGGAAACAAATCTAACAACAACAACAACAACGAATATTTCTCTTGAACCGCCAGAACCAAATTCGTCAGAGGACAGAATCAGATTCTACCCCAGCTCCTTCGCCATTTGCCAGTGAAGCAGACTGCATGGGTTTATTAAAAGCCTGTTGAATCTGAGATTGTGGGTAAGAGAATTAAGTCATAATATGTATAATATTAATTACTAGTGTTTAAGGGAAGTGATTGTGTGTGTAAAATCTCATTGTGATTCATAGAAGGAAAGCTGCTTCTGTGTACTGTATAAATTATGTTCCACATTTAAACTAAGGCCGGATGGAATGAAGGTTGTTAGTTTTAGAAACTTTTAAAGCCTTTTCTGATTGCTGGACTAGACAATACTATCAGGAAATAGTAAAAGAGGAAAGATTGTAATTTAATGTATTGTTAGAGTAGACTATACACTCAACACTCGCCGTAAGGCCTATGCAGTTAATGATGTCAATCCTGGACATATTGGGAAAGTGTGTGTGTTGTAATGCTGTGTTATATTATTGCATAAAACTTATTTAGACACTCAACACTCACCATAAGGCCTATGCAGTTTAGGTGATGTCGGTCATGGACATATTAGGAAAGTGTGTGTTGTAATGTTATATTATTGCATAAACCTATTTGTCACTGACTGAGTCTACCTTTCCTGTGTGTTGTAATGTTGTGTTATATTATTGCATAAACCTATTTGTCACTGACTGAGGCTACCTTTCCTGTGTTATCATCACTTATTCTGAACTGCCTCACTAATCTACAATCTGGGTAGGAGGATTTTGGAGCCAGATGCTATGTAAGACCTATTACATTTCAGGTCAGAGGTATCCTGTCACTCATCTTGTAGCAGAGAAGAACATTGGTGTTGTACCTAGCGGTGTAGGATTTGAACAAGCACCCTGTACCTACATCAGTTGGAAGAGTGGGTCCCCTCAGTGTTGGGCTTCTCCATCTTATATTCTGGCTTCAAGGAAAAGGCGGAAGCGAAGAAGTTAAGTCCTATTAGACAAGACTGACTCGCAGAGCATTGGCGTACCACACCCGGTTATAGTAGTAGTGATGAAAACAGTGATGATTAAATTAGTCTGGAAGCAACATAGACTTTAGTCAGTGTGACATTTTCAAAAGCTACATAACATAGAAATACTTTGAAGATAAATTCAAGTGATCTCAGTAACATTGTAGTCAGTGTGACATTTTCAAAAGCTACATAACCAAGAAATATTGTGAAGTCAAGTGATATCAGTAACAGTGAAGTCATTATGACAGTTGTCAATATCCATTCCCCTAATACTGAAGATAAATTCAAGTACCATCATTAACATTGGTTCCAGAGGATTAGGTGAACTAAGACTACCTTCATAACAAGGGAGCCTTAACAACTAGGAAAAGACTTTAATTTTAGTGATTGACTTTTAATTGGTGTAGATACATGCAACATCATCAGTGTGATTTTATTTTTAGGGTTTGTGTTTACACAAACAAAACTAAACAGATGACTGTACATAAATAAAATTAAGAAATTGTAGTGCACTGTTTTTATTACTTTATGTCAGCGTTGAATTACTTTGAATTTAATTAAATCCCCTAGATACTATAACAGCCCATAGGTATAATTCTGAGAGGGGCACCATAGAATTCTGGTACTGAATATTACTATCTCGGCCAGAAATTCTTTACAGCCTGACTTTATACCTATGAACTCTATACACCATTGCTCTTTTCTGAGAATGGGGTATTTATTTTAAGACCAGACTCTTCTCTGGCAACTATCCTAGTATCACATGATACACCTTGTTGTCTTATTCTTCATAAATTAAGGAACCTCTCGCGAGAATTTTGTCCTGAAGAAACAATCAAAAAAATAATACTAGACCTACTACTCAGGAAGGATGCGCGCTACAACAAAATTATTTAGGGACAGCTTATGAAACTGCAGAAACAAATATAAAAACCACATTCAAACCCAAATGGGAAAGAGACCGCCCAGGCCATTTAAAAATGATGCATATCATCAGCTAACTAGGCGAGACCAGGTCATCATTTTCCGGCTACGCACTGGATACAACAGATGGAGGTACCATCTATACCACAAGTACAGGATTGGTACAACAGATGGAGGTACCATCTATACCACAAGTACAGGATTGGTACAACAGATGGAGGTACCATCTATACCACAAGTACAGGATTGGTACAACAGATGGAGGTACCATCTATACCACAAGTACAGGATTGGTACAACAGATGGAGGTACCATCTATACCACAAGTACAGGATTGGTACAACAGATGGAGGTACCATCTATACCACAAGTACAGGATTGGTACAACAGATCCCTGCACCTGTAACAGCCGAACATCTACTGCAGTCCTGCCCAAAATACAGCAATGGACCAAGTAGTATATGGAGCTGAAGTTTTCCGTCTAGAGCCAGGTGTGTCACACTGGCTGATTGAGTTCGTATCGTTGTAGGATTACCTGTCAGAACTGTGGAGCTGGAGACGGTCGTTTTTAGTGAAGTGGGAGCCGGTAAAAAATGTCCGGACTCCGACTACGAATGTTATGCCATATGACTAGTAAAACACTACAGTCGGAGTTTGAATCGAAAATGGGAGCCGGACTTTTAAAATTTCAGTAGTCGTAGGAAAATGTGGTGGCCGGACTGCACAGCTCTGATTTCTGTAATATCGTCTTACCGTCTGTACAACTGCTTCATGGTGTTCTCTGTGCCCTAAAACCAGATCTTGTGTTGGGAAGTCAGGTATTGGTAGTACCTCTGGTGAAGGAGCTGTCATGCCCTTTTCAGGGCAGCTCAGCCACCTTTGGTCCAAACCTGGCATCCAGCTCTCACCTGTGGCTCCTCGTAGCTGTCAGCATGCGACAGCGGCCACCCCCGGACAACGGCTTTGACAGGCCGGCTAAACTAGGTGAGGGTAGCCGAATGGTTATAAACCTTCGGTGAGTTAGGGTCTGCCTACCCATGCATGCGAAGACTGGATTCGATAGACTGCGCGGAAGAAACCACCTGTTGGTTCAACGGGCATGACGGCGATTACCAGCAACGCGCTGTGGAGCGTAAGGAGCACGGCGAGGCACGTAGAAAGCCCTGGTCATCCACTGCACCTGACTTCATCTCCAGTCGTCTTGACTTGTCTTGCCACTGGATTGAGATGGACCCAGGCGAGAGAGTGAGGTCGACGAATTGCGCAACTCTTCCTCACTTTAATCCAAATCACCGCGCAAGTCACTCTTTCATCCATTCATCCATTCATCCATCCACTCACAACAAGTCCTGTGGCGATGGGCGAGCGGCGAAGCGGCAGGCGTGGGTACGCTGGCAGTCGTAGTCGCAGACCTACACACAGGCGGCTCAGGCCATATGGTCGTCTTCCACTGATCGGAGCAGCAGTGGGATTCGGCAGCCCCCTGAGTGTCTGAGCAGCCCTCTTTAGGAAAGCACTGCTCACCTCCATGGCATGAGGAAGGGGCTAGAAAAGGTGCCCTAAACATTGCCTGCTTCACCATTACCTAACCAGCTTACCGCGGTTGGTGGGTACCCTACTTCGGCGGTCGACATATAAGAAAAAGAAAGGACAGATTTTTCCCCCTCATTCTAGGCGCATGGAATGTGCGCACTTTACTTGACAAAGACTTTAACGCAAACAGACCTGAGAGACGAACTGCCCTGATTGGGAGAGAACTGGCCAGGTACAACATTGACATAGCAGCACTGAGTGAAACTCGACTTGCAGGCGAGGGCCAACTTTGCGAAAAGGGTGCAGGTTATACATTCTTTTGGAGCGGAAGAGGAACTGAAGAAAGACGAGAAGCAGGGGTTGGATTTGCAATCAAAACAGCAATTGTCAGCAAGTTAGCGGGGGCCCCAAAGGGAATAAATGACCGACTCATGACGGTCAAGATCCCTCTGTTCTATGGAAGAAAACATGCCACCATCATTAGCGCGTATGCACCAACTATGACAAACCAGGATGATGTCAAGGATAAGTTTTACGAAGAACTACATGCAGTCATTGCATCAGTTCCTAAAGCAGATAAGCTCATCATTCTTGGTGACTTTAATGCAAGAGTAGGCTCAGATAACATCTCCTGGAATGGCACTATTGGTAGGTACGGCGTGGGTCGCTGTAACAGTAATGGACTTCGTCTCCTCCAGACTTGCGCAGAACATGACCTCCTTGTCACCAACACCATTTTTCGACTTCCTACCCGCAACAGGACCTCCTGGATGCACCCTCGCTCAAAGCATTGGCACCTAATTGACTATGTAATTGTTAGGAAGAAGGACAGGCAAGATATCCGGGTGACCAAGTCCATGTGTGGTGCCGAATGCTGGACTGATCATCGCCTCATTGTATCTAAACTTAAAATTCGTATCCAACCAGCCAGGCGCCCTCAGGGGAAGAAAACTCAAAAGAGGCTGGATGTTACCAAACTAAAGAAGACAAAAATCAAACAGTCATTTACTGACACCTTAGAAGACCGTCTCAAATCTATCTCGCTAGACGGCCAAAGTGTGGAAACAAATTGGGCAGCCCTAAGTGAGCAGATCTACAACACTGCTACAGAGGTCCTGGGTCCTTCCATCAAGAAACAAAATGACTGGTTTGATGAGAACTCAGATGATATAAAGCAGATGTTGGCTGAGAAACACCATCTCCATAAAGCATATTTAAATGATCCAAAATCTACATCCAAGAAAGACGCTTTCAACAACATGCGTAGAATCGTCCAACATAAACTACGCCAGATGCGGGATTCATGGCTGAGTAATAAAGCAGATGAGCTCCAAGGCTTTGCTGACAGCCATGACTTGAAAAACTTTTACCTTGCACTCAAAGCGGTCTATGGTCCAACATCATCAGGATCATTTCCCCTCCTTAATGCAGATGGAAAAACACTAATTACAGACAAGGAAAAAATGCTCCAACGCTGGGCTGAACATTTTAATAATATCTTGAACCAGCCATCATCTATTAACGACGAAGCCATCATCCGCCTGCCCCAAATTCCTATAAATGAAGCATTAGATGATGTACCAACTCTGGAGGAAACTAAAAAAGCGATTCGTCAACTGTCTAGTGGAAAGGCCCCTGGCTCCGATTCAATTCCTGTTGAGGTTTATAAAGATGGCGGTGCAGTTCTGATAGAGAAACTTCATATGATCTTCCAGCAAATGTGGCAGAGTGAAACCACCCCACACGATCTTAAAGATGCCTCAATTATACATCTATATAAACGTAAAGGTAATCGCCAAGACTGCAACAATCATCGAGGCATCTCTCTTTTATCAATCGCTGGGAAGATATTCGCCAGAATTCTTTTGAATCGCCTTACGGCTCATCTTGACAAAGGTCTTTTACCTGAAAGTCAGTGTGGATTCCGGAAAGAACGTGGAACCACAGATATGGTGTTCGCTGCAAGACAGCTACAAGAAAAATGCCAAGAACAGCACTGTGACCTGTACACAGCTTTCATCGACTTGACAAAGGCGTTCGACACGGTCAGTACAGAGGGTCTATGGAAGATCATGGCAAAATACGGCTGCCCAAAGAAATTTATCACAGTAGTGCAGCAACTGCATGATGGAATGCAGGCTAGAGTTCAGGAAAACGGTGAGCTATCAGAGCCTTTCCCCGTCTCAAATGGAGTTAAACAAGGGTGCGTACTTGCACCGACTCTGTTCAGTATCATGTTTTCTGCTATGCTGACTGATGCTTTTAGAGACGGGGACACAGGAATCGACATTAGTTATCGAATTGATGGAAAATTGTTTAACGTTAGGAGGCTTCAAGCAAAAACCAAGGTCAAATCACACACCATCAGAGATCTTCTGTTTGCTGATGATTGTGCCCTCAATGCTGGCTCAGAGGCTGATCTGCAGCATAGTGTGGATAGATTCTCCGAAGCCTGCACCAACTTTGGGCTTACCATCAACACGAAGAAAACAGAAATCATGTACCAACCAGCTCCTGGCACAGTTTATACTGAGCCAGTCATCAAGGTTAATGGTGAGAAACTGAATGTTGTGAACAGATTCACATACCTTGGTAGCACACTATCCCAGAACATTGTCATTGATGATGAGGTGAACACCAGGATCTCCAAAGCCAGCAGCACATTTGGCAGACTATACACCAACGTTTGGCATCGAAGTGCCATTAGTCTACAGACAAAGCTGAAGGTGTACAGAGCTGCGGTGCTTCCAGTGCTGCTATATGAATGTGAAACATGGACTGTATACAGGCGCCACGTAAAGAAGCTAAACCACTTCCATACAGTCTGTCTCAGGAAGATAATGAATATCAAATGGCAAGACAAGATCCCGGATACCGCCGTTCTTGACAGAGCTGGTATCCCTAGTATTGATACTATTCTGATGCAGTCACAAATTCGCTGGGCAGGTCATGTAGTCCGCATGCCAGACCATCGACTGCCAAAGATACTCTTTTATGGTGAGATGCAGAAGGGTAAACGCTCCCATGGTGGCCAAAAGAAGCGCTTCAAAGACACGTTAAAGACGTCATTAAAAACCTTTGACATAAACCCAGACACATGGGAAGCTGCTGCGCAAGACCGAACTGCTTGGCGCACATCTCTTCGTAAAGGTGCAGCAGCATGTGAATCATCACTACATGGATGGATTCTATGGCGTCCGTGTTCATAACCTAAAAATGTGAATGTCATTTTCACCAAAGTTTTACTCTGAATATTATCCTTTTTTTCATTTTAAGAAATATATTCTGTTTACAGATTGTTTGTGTGTTTCAGTTGTTGTTGTTCAACTAGGGCTGTTGAGCTTCTCTCCCTTTTGCAGCCAATACCAAGATGAAGTTTCCTTGGTATTATCTTTACAGTAGACCTAGGCTTTTCTTGTAGCTTTTCTGGTCGCATTTTAAAGATTATCACATTTGATCCCAAGCTAGGAGTAAGTAGCGCGTAGCATACTGTGCATTCCCCGCCGCCATCCAAGAGGGCTCTCCAACTATGCGGAGCTGAAAAACTGTGCTCTGGTTCTGGGTTCTCCCAAGGAATTGTCACGTCCTGCACAGAGTCACTTTTCAGCCCCACCTTCCTAACACTGAGCCCACAGTGAGATTCTCCTGCATGCAGTCAACCAGGTAAAAGCCAGAGTTACGGCTGGGGCTCACGTGACTTCTCCCAGCTTAGTGTGCAATGCTGGGTTCTCAAGTTTCACCACAGGGGTAATACCTATAAGTGTGTGGATGATTTCAAGAGTCAATGAGGATGTAATTATCCTCTGTATATTGTAGCACTGTGTATAGCTGGTGGTCATATAAGGATGACTTCAGATAATACTCCATGTGTTTGTATTTCTGGATAACTATTTGTAAGCTTCATCAGTGTGTCACCGGGGCCCGGAAGGGGAGCAAAGAATAGTAACACTATCTCTTAGCAGGATTAAGTAGGGTTGGTCATGGGGCTGGTTACCCCATCTGGTAAAACATTGTTACCACAAAAACTTCAACAAACACTATGGAGAGGCCAAATACAGAAGAAAAGGCCAATTCAGCCATCCAAGACAGAAAAAGGTCCTCTAGAAAGGAGGCGCATGAGGCAACCCAGAAAACGCTGAAAGGAGTCTGGGTTGCCGGCTAACCTTTTTTCGCCTAGGAAGTCTCCAGGATTTGCACATGGAACGTCCGTACTCTAAAGAACAAGAGAAAACTGCACCAGTTGCAGCAGAAATGAGAGACAAGATGAAAGGGCATAGACAAGGCATCACAAGACAGTCCTTGTTCTAAAGTTCCAGGGTAAGAGAGGCATCTATAGACTAAAAAAACACATGGAGGCAGAAGTAAAAACAGTGAGGAATGCGCGGAAAGCATTTGAGCTGATAGCACGTGACTTGGCATGTGTTTGTTGAAGTCCAATGCTCCTTCGGGAGCTAAGAGGTGTTGATTGATGTGTAAGCTTAACCACTTTTCTTTTTAATAAAATGTATTATCTGTATCCACAAAATTGTAATTATGCAACTATGAACTTTTTTTTCCGAAGAAGGGGTCCGTAGCTTTCAATGGACAATCATAGGAATTCGTGGCCTTTGCCGGACAATCAAAGGGGGTTTGTAGCTTTCACTAGATAATCGAAGGGGTTTGTACCCTTCCCTGGACAATCAAAGAAGTCTGTAGCTTTCACCTGACGATCAAAGGGGTCTATAGCTATCGCCGGACAACCAAAGGGGTTCGTAACCTTAACCGGATGATCGAAGGGGTTCATAACCTTCACCTAACATTCAAATGGGTTTATAGCTTCACATGAAAATCGAAAGGATTCGTAGCTTTCACCGGACAATCAAAGATGGTTTGTAACCTTCACTGGACAATCAAAGGGGTTCGCGGCCTTCATTGGACAAATAAAGGGGTTCGAAGCCTTCACGGATAATCAGAGGGGTCCTCAGCCCAAGAAAAGTTAAGGACCCATGTCTTATACTGTTGTAGGCGCGTGGCGTTAACTGATCGGGCTATATCCATTTCCACGAGAACACGCTCGTCAAGTGCACTTACGACTGCTTGCATAAGCAAACTGCACACGGTGAACAATTGTAGGACCTATATTTAAATCGTATAAATACCAGCCATTATCCAGAGACACACCGGGAAGGGTATAAAGCCAGGCGCGAAAGTTACGCTGTGCCCAGGATAGATAAACCTGTAATTATAGTTTTTACATCTCAGACATCGCCGTGGAGTTATCTGCCCAAACGCAGGAGAATACATGTTCTGGCGTCACACGCGATGTTGTGATCTATAAAGATGGATGCTAGTGCCATCAGTTGATTATTGTACTGATGGATAGCTCTAATTAAAAATTTAGATCTCCCTCGTAAGGGAGATTAACGGGCCAGCTTTGTTCTAAGTTCTTGTTAACCCTTTAGCTATTGTGAACGATAGCGGATTATCAATTGAGCTGTGTTTTGAATAAAAGATATGTTAACACTTTCTGTCCGGGGCAGTATCTAGGTTTCACGTAGCACTACAAAAGTGATGCCCGTGTTTTTCTGCAGGTTATTTTGTAACGTTTTTTTTTTGGTCTATCCCACAAACCGCATGGTGCGCTCGGATGTAGTACATTAAACCCCCAAGACCCGTCTAGTAAACCCGTGTGATTATAGTCAGGTTTTTCTCGTGCCTACATTTTACACGATACAAAGCAAAATTATTTGTTGCGTACAAGACTTTAAAAAATTTTAAAATGCTCTTTATGCAATTTAAAATGTGTGTACACAAGGAAGCATTCTTAGAAAGACCACCTAAAAATGGTAAGAGTAGTCTAAAAATAGGAACATGGAATGTCAGAACTCTAAACGGAGGAGGAAAGCTAGATAATCTAATTTTAGAGGCAGCAAATATGAAACTAGATATACTGGAAATTGCAGAGGCAAGATTCTTAGATACAGGCTTCTCTCGTCACCAAACAGTTTCTCTCTCACTGGGTTGGAAAAGACCATTCTGCTACGTTGCTCTTCTTATGGAGCCGACAGATTTGAAGTTCTTGTACAGTATTACGAGTGATGAAAAAAAAAGCAGTCAAATAGATGCAGAGAGGACACACCTAACCATCGAACACACTAGGAAGTCGTACTTAACCACAGAGTTGGGCATATGTATATTCAGACAGATCAGCCAAAAAAAAAAAAAGAGGAAATCTGACTACAATCAAACGAGCAGGATAGGTGGCTCGTGGGAGAGTAATCTACCATATCGATGTGCATCCCATGGCTAGTGTGAGAATAATCTACTGTGATAGGGTGGGCGAGAGATGATGATGCTGTTGTGATGTGTGATCACTTTCTTGCACACTCGCACCCAACCCGAACAACAATAAAACTCTTGATTCTAAGGCAGGGGCTGTATTTATTCACACAACCCATTCAGTGACAAAGAGCAAATAAAGCAAACACTAAACAAACAAAACAAAACAAAACACCCAGACAGTGCTCAATTGCTAATCTGAAACGCAAACAAAGCACTGACTAGTTAAAAGGATAGTAGTTAAATAATGAGAAACACCATGCTCTCATCTGTCAAACTGTTCTTCCACGCCACCTGAAACATTCAACTATCATGCACACACACTCAGTCCATGCATGTCGTCTAGCGAGCCTAGTGTGGTGTTGTGCACGAGGCTGGCAATCTCACCATGTAACACAGATTGCTACCGAAACCACTACTGCAAGAGCCTATGAATGCTTCATGCGGAGGTCAGCCACATTGGTGGCCCCATGTTCCATAAGGAGCAAGAAGAGAAATATATATCTCCAAGTGAACCCACGTGCTCTCATAAACCATTCTAAAATAACAATAATTAAGTAATACTAAACTGAGCAACGAATACTCTCCTTAACGAGAATAAACTACCACCTCGCAACTGATCCATATCAATATTCGTTCCTGCACTCTGAAGCATGTCGTATATGCCGACTGATGAGATTGGGAACTCATCATATGAAACACATTGTTACAAAAACAAACCACTGCCATAGCATATAAATGCTTCGTGCCGGCTTCTGTTGGGACCCAGCCGCACTTGTGTCTCCATGCTCCGCAAGGAGCAAACAGAGAAACGCTTATGCATCAAAGTGCATTACGCACGAAGGGGTGGCATTACGCTCACAAGAAATCTTAATACCTAAAGCTAGATGCATCCTCTCCAAGGGCATCTAACACCACAAAACTGTGTACACAACAGATGTAATTAAACTAATCTCAAAGTTACACCATAAAAATTATTCGTTTACTTCGAGTTCCACTATAATAAACTATTTTGGCATGAATGGAGAAAATTATATTAATAGTGTACTACTAAAATAGCACCTCTTATAATAAACCAATTTCCATCCAACACCAAATAATAAACATGTTTAACCCCTTAAAAATATACAATAAAATTATAATTAATTATCGTGAAATATACTAACTAAATTACCTTCGCAGTAAAGAATAAACTAAAATAACTCTTGGACTAACAAAGCTAACAAACGTTATAATTAGCCCACTGCGCTCTTAAATAATAAATAGCTTAACATCATTAGGCCTATATCCCGTGGTAACTAAAATGTGTGGTAACTAAGAATGTTATTGTCGCTCATATGCGTCATCTTCATGCACAGTCATCAACACGTGGTCCCCCAACTGCCATCTTGCCAACAAGTTAATAATATCTAAATTAAAGTAATAGATCGCTTCTCTGCCTGGTTTCATGAATGAAATAGATTCCTTCTCTATATTCTCGCAGCCGTGAGAATGGACTTAACACAACTAATAAAACCTATCCACACGTTATTTTCACTCATCTATAACTTTAAAACTAATTCTAATGTCCTAAAAGAAATCTCATTAGGAAACACAGATATCTATTTTCTCAAACATTAGAACAGACTCGCGCTGAATATAATTCTAAAGCTACAGAACACTAATGCTAATCTGCTTAAATTTATAATGTCACTTGCAAACTTCTGCTGACTCTAGGTGTCTTTCACATTTTGCCACCTCTACTGCGAATCTCACCAAACTGACCGCTTCTTCTGCCTCAGACTTTTCACACGCCAGCGACGAAGGCTCGCGCAGTCACGTGGGCTGGGGCTTTATTGTGGTCCTCGCGCAGTCACGTGGGCTGGCGTACTCGTTGGAGCACGCACATCGAAAATATATGGGCGTTAAACACATAAATATGACACGAACTTCAGGGGGCCTCTGGGGTGTTTTTATGGCCCCATCACACTACCATATCGTGGTACACCATACGGCTCGTGGAAGAATAATCTACTATATCGTGGCACACGATACGGCTCGTGGGAGAATAATCTACCATATCGTGGCACACCATAAGGCTCGTGGGAAAATAATATACCATATCCTGGTACACCATACGGTTTGTGGGAGAATAATCTACCATATCGTGGTAAACTATACGGATCGTGGGAGAATAATCTAGCATACCGTTGTGCAACTACTATGTAACAGAAGAGTTAATTTCTACCATATCGTGGCACACTATACGGCTCGTGGGAGAATAATCTACCATATCTTGGTACATCTTACGGCTCGTGGAAGAATAATCTACCATATCGTGGCACACAGTACGGCGTGTGGGACAGAAGAGTTAATTTTACAAAACTTTTAAAGAAGCTGCAAAATCATTAAACACAGTTAAAGAGAAAAACAAATTTTAAGGACAACTTTCACTGTTTTTTCCTCAATGCATTAGCAAGAAGCATAAACCTTATCAACATCGTCATCATCAACATTCTCATCTTCCTAATCATTATCATAATTATTTTTCTTGTCCTTCGTTAAAGAGTTTGGAGCTACCGCTGCCGTCAATCACCTTGCAGACAACCTGCATCAAGGCATGCCCATGCACTTGCAGTGGTGATTTCTGAAGCAATGGGTTGTACATGATGAGGTTGCCAGCTCATGCATCACCCCATTTTAGTCACCTTGTACAACATGTCTAGGGGTGGGTGGTGGGAGGGGGGGGGGCAGTAACTCTGTTCTGTCTTTATCTCATCAGATGCCTCCGGGGGCTTTTTTTTACGGGGCTAAATTCCCCATTGAGCGTGCCATTGGCTACACTCTTAGAGAGTTTACCTCCTAGCTCAAAGTTATCGGATTTCGGTATCGATGGTAACGTCATGCTCCAGTTTACGTAGCTGTAAATGGGTATATGATTCTGCTTTTGAGTTAAGAAAGGCAAAGGCAGCTAGGAAGGGAACTGATCAACCCCACCTTATAAAAGGTTTGGATGTACTATAGTGAAGTCTGTAACACTTCACTTCCCTACTTCAGTTTCTGCTATGAGACTACGTTTACCTTTGAATTCTACATTAGAGAGGTTGTGGTGAGTTGGGACTTAAATATAGTATAAAGTACTTAGTGTACTGACTGAGATCAGCTGTGAAGGTATCTGAAGTTAATAGGTTTGGTGTGTAATTCAGATGACCTTACTTGCTGCCACATTTATATCTCAATCAGACTAATTCTTAATCAATATGAATGTTGGCTTCGTAAAGTGTCTAGGGTCATGCAAAAGTGAGTGTGTGGAATAACCTCAATACAAAACATATACCAACAAATATTAACTTCTAAGATAAAATCAACTAACTCCAGCGGTTAAGTTTTATAATGAAAAATTTTCTGTTAAACTTTATTGGTCCTGAGCCTAAATGTTCTTTTGGCCAGGACTTTAGTCATTGATAATCAGTTTGATGGAATCTTATATATTTACAAATATGTATATGCAATTATTTACAAGCAATAGACCATGTGTCCATAATGCATGAAATCAATCTTCAACTGGGTATTTTTTTCTCTATCTAATTACTTGTTCCTTGAAGCTGATAAGGGATATACATCATCCCAATTGTTCTCTTTATCACTCTTATGGACTCTGTTGTACTGTTTTTAGTTTTGGAGGAAAAGTTTATTCACTTGAGGAGATTGTCCTAGAAAATATGCAGTAATGATAAGTTGCTCCAGGCCAGATATATCATTTATCTGTGCCTGGGATTCATAATGATTGCAGTCTATTTGGCCACACGCTTCAGGCCCTCTGGTCTACAATCTCTCTCTTAACAGCTGTTGTCAGAGATGACTTGATCTAGTGCTGAATATTTCTGACAGCATCAGCCAAGTACCAGCAGGAAACCCCACATAGAAAGGAATTAACACAGGTTACGACGAATAAGGCACTAGAGAATGGCACATATCTAGATTTGCCCACTGTTTCAGACTGCTTTCGGTCGATTTAATTTATAAACCACAGCACAAGTCTGACATCGCTCCTGCTCTTATGAAAATCTTTTGAAACTGGCAACGAGCAGCGTACTATTTCGTTCAATTCAAATGCTTCGACCAATCGCTCAAAGCCTAACTATATTTTGAATGAATTTAAAAAAAAATTATCCCATTTACTACGCGTTACTATCAACAACTAGATTCGTATATATAGTTTAGCCAATCACACCTCGGCTTGCTTTAAATTCTAGCCAATCTTTTACTCCGTACTATTTCAGCTTTCGTTCCTCTACGTGTTTTCAAAAACATCATGCCATTTTATCTAACAGATATGACCAGACCATGCCAGTTTCCATATGTTTTATACCAATATTTTAGTATCTAATGGACCATTTTGATAATTTATTATATATTCCAAGTCCACTAGTCTTAAGGTACCCAATTATATGATTATCATGAGAACAAATGGCCCATTTAAAATTCCTGTCTTTTATCGATCTCAGTTGTTTATTTTTAACATCCACTGTCCGCATCCTTTTTAACTGTTCTGTCAGGATTTCAGACGTAAACCAGTATTGTGTCATGTTTCCTAATAAGCGTTTTTCAGGTTTTTAAACCTAACTCTCGTATGGGTAGTGTTTTTTATCACTGTCGATTTGAAAAAAGTTAGTGCTTCTGGCCTTTCGCGCGTGATGGCATTAATTGTATCGCGAGACGCGGGTTAGTGTTGCATGCGTTCCGGCTTTCAGCCCTCCCTCTCTCTATCCTAATTCCATCTGTCCTTTCGTTTATGGTAACGTAGTGTAATTAATGCTAGTATTAATTTAGGTCATTAATCAGCTTGCGTATCTCAAGGCTTTTCTTAGAAATGCAGTACACGTTTTATTGTAGAAAGCGTGTATTGATGCAGTAGGCTTTACTATCAACGTGAAAGCGTGAGAATATGCAGACGAAGCATAAAAAGGGGTTTTTATTGTTCAACTAGCACGACGTTCTATTAACACAGGCGTACGCTATTGGAAAGCACGGGTCTTTAACCATTTCTCTATCCTTTTGTTGAATTTATTCGTTAGGCTTTACATGTACCTTTTAATTTATATATGTGTATTTAGAATGTCTCACGACAAATTCTCCCCTCTTAAAACAGACGTTATATGTCAGTCTATAATTCTATATACACATAGAGAAAATTATTATTATTTCTGGGACTTACGGTGATTCTCATCACACGGATGGCGGCTTAAAAAATCCGCTCCCAGATTTGTCTTTCCAGATATATACTCTATGCTAAACTCAAATGGCTGCATCAGTAATGACCAACGGAGTAATCTAGAATTTTCATGTCTAGCCTGCGCTAGAAACGACAAAGGTTTGTGATCCGTTTGCAACTTAAATGCCTTCCCATACAGATAAATATTGAATTTCTTTATCGCCCATATTACTGCAAGACATTCTTTTTCGCTAGTTGAGTAGTTGGTTTCAGCTTTATTCAACTTTCTGCTAGCATATGCCACTGGGCTTAATTCCCCATCCAATGCATCTGATTTCTGTAGCAGAGTCGCACCTAACCCAATATTACTAGCATCCGTCCTTACAATGAATTTTTGACTTAAGTCAGGTAATTTCAAAATAGGTTTGCTTGTGAGCTTTTCCTTCAATTCCTGGTAAGCCAATTCACATTGTGGTGTCCATGTAATTCGATCTGGATTTCCTTTACGTGTCAAATCAGTTAACGGTGCACATATGGAATTAAAGTTTTTGATATACTTTTGGTAGAAACCACATAATGAGACAAAGGATCTCACGTCTTTCTTGGTTTGTGGTCTCGGGGCTTTCTTTAGTTTCTCTAAATTCTTGGGGTCAGGGGTCATGTTTCCCTGATGGACTGTGTGTCCCAAGAATTCTAATTCTTTACATCCAACGCAACATTTGGTTGGTCGGGCTGTTAAATTCGCTTCTCTAAGTCGATTAAACAGCATATTCAGAGAGTCAATGTGTTCCTCAAATGTTTCTGTTGCTATAAGGATATCATCCATGAAATTTGTGATGCATGGATTATTCAGAGGGTCCAATAATTTTCTCATCATTCTAGAGAAGACACTAGGGGCATTCTTCAATCCAAATGGCAATCTATTAAACTCATAGTGTCCCTCTGAGGTACTAAAAGCTAGGTATGGTCTAACCTCAGGCTTTACTGGAATCTGATAGTATCCTTTACTCAGATCCACTTTTGAGAAATATTTAGCTTTATTTAGCCTGGCAAACAACTGATTTGTATCCGGCAATGGATCCACCTGATCTTCTGTGATAGCATTCAGTCTCCTGTAATCTATACAGAGTCTATGTTCTCCAGAGGGTTTCCTTAAGAGTACAACACTGGAACTATACGAAGATTCACTGTGTGAAATAATTCCTTCCTTCAACAAATAGTTTATCTCTTCCTTCAAAGCTTTCTCCTTAGCAAAAGGAATCGAATAGGGTTTCATACAGACAGGTGTGGGGTCTATCAGTTTCATATCATATTCTAATAAGTTTGTATGCCCCGGTCGGTCCGTTAACACCTCTGTATGATTATCTAGAACCTGTTGCACTCTCTCTTTCTGATTTTTCGTTAAATGTGTACTGATTTTCACCCGTGCCGCTGCCTCACAGGGGTGTAATGGATATTCAAATGATGAAAGTGGTTCCTTTTTCATCTCCATTGCAATGGACAAGGTCAACAAGTGTGTCTCTTCCTGATGTTCTCTTTCCAAATATTTCTTCCGGAGATTCACATGATAGATTTTTTCTTTCCCCTTCTTATCTATCTTATAATTTGTTCTAGACACCTTCTCCAGAACTGTATATGGACCTTGCCATCCAATTTGTAACTTATTCTGACTACCGGGGAGAAGAAGCAGTACCTTCTCTCCCACAGCAAAATCTCTGTCTTTAGCTTTCCTGTTATAATAGGCAGCATGTTTCTTCCTGGCTTGTCTCAAATTTTCATTGGCAAGTTTTCAGCCAGTTTTTAAACGAGTGGTCAGCTCATTCACATATTGGTATGAGGATGTAATATTTTCCTCTGCCTTTTCATCAGTCCACGTTCTTAACAGCGCTTCAAGTGGACCTTTTATTGGCCTTCCAAATAATAATGTTGCCGGGGCCATTCCGGATGAACTATGGGGTACCTCCCGATAAGCAAAGAGGGCGGCGTGAAGGTACTGATCCCATGTATCTGGTTTTTCGTGTGCCAACTTTCTCAGGATCGACATCAACGTGCCATTAAATCTTTCTACTTGGCCGTTCCCTTGGGGGTGGTACACACTACAATGGAAGTGTTTGGCCTGGAAGATCCTGAAAACTTCTTCTGTTAGTTTCCCCTTGAACTGAGAGCCATTATCAGTCAAGATTTGATTGGGAAAGCCTAACCTTGTGAAAATTGTGAGTAATGCCTCTGCCACATGCTTAGAATCAATCGATGACAGGGCTACAGCCTCTCCCCACATAGAACAAGTGTCCACCAGAGTCAGAATGTAGCTGTTCCTTCTCTTAGTTCGAGTGAGAGGTCCCACAAGATCCACGGCAACTCTCTCAAAGGGTGTTCCCACTATGGGCATTTCCCCCAGAGTTGCTGGTGCAGTCCAATGCTTAGGTGCTACTCGTTGGCACTCTGGACAGGATTTTACATATCGTTTGATATCTTCAGTTATCCCTGGCCAGAAATAGTGACAAGCTATTCGCTGTCCTGTTGCGCTGATCCCCATATGACCACTGAAGGGAATCGCATGCCCTAGCTCCAACACTTTAGTCCTATATGAAGTGGGAAGGACCAGCTGTCCGTGACCATTGGATTCAGATTCAGCCTTCCTATAAATCAGTTTGTTCTTCATATAAAATTCTCCCTTGCCTGGAGGTGTATGAGATTTGGGCAACTTCTTGAAACACGGCTTGAGTGTCTTGTCCTCCGCCTGTGCCTTCCTCATCTCATCTGGATGAGTATTTATTGGATTATCCTCCTCCTTTTTAGACTGTGATCTGGTCTGCACTGTTGCCAATATCACAGGTCTCTTGGGATTCCCCAAGAAGACATATCTACACCCCGATATCAGAGGGTAGATTGGCTCATTTATCACTGCTGCTTTTATGATTCCTTCCACATATCGCGTTTTCACCTTTATCCGGGCGACGGGAAGTGTCATGGTAGGTACATCCTTGGTTGCAGTTTGAATCTCCACTGTTTCTGTGGTGTATTGATCTGCCTGCACCAGGTGAGAACTCACAACGGAATCATAATCTAAACCTGTATCATATAAACACCTTATGGTGACACCATTACAGATGACATCTTCACACATTGGGGGATGGTATGGTTCCTGTAGTTCCGCAGGTTTGACCTTTTTTCCCTTTTTTCCAGATGTCATAGCAGCACAATGAGGAGGTTTCCTTCTACAATGGTCAGTGTCATGATTGTTCATCTGACAATTTTTACACCATCTCTTTCCTTGGTTGAAAGATTTTCTTTCATCATATTTCCTTTCATCGAATTGTGGGGTTTTATTTTTATTGTCATACCGTGGCCTATCAAACTGGTGCTTACCTCTGTTTTGATCTCTAGGATCAAATTTATTAAAGTTCTGTGGTGCCTTAAAATTATCTACCTGTTTCCTTTTGTTACCTGATACCTCTGCCTGAGCTGCTTGATACCTTTCTGCAACACTTAATAACTCACCCAGTCTCTCTGCACCTTGTTCCATGAGAAACTTTCTCAGGTCTGGAGCCATGGACTCTCTTAATTGTTCTATAAGGACCATTTCCTTAAGATCTTGGGTTTTCCCCAGAGAAGTCTATTTCTCCAAGTATGTCTCTAACCGTGCAGAGAACTGGTGATAGGTTTCACCTGACAGTAGTTTAGCATTCCTAAATTTTTTCCTATAAAATTCTGCGTTCTTTTCATATCTTAACAAAAGAGCCTGCTTTAGCATGTCATAATTTTCTTGATCACCTCTGTTCATTTTGGCAAAAACTTCATAAGCTGCCCCACGAAGGCCTTGAGATAACTTTAAGCTCCACCTTTCCCTTTCTAACCCATACGTGGTAGCTAATAGTTCATATCTATTTAGATAGCTCTCAATATCATCGTCTTTCTCAACAAAATGATCTAAATGAAAATTCATAGCTGAGGTTGAGGCTCCCTGACTAGCAGTGGCATCAGAGGTAAAGAGACTGGCACCATTTTCAGGAGCATGGCCTTGAAACTCAAACTCCCTTAGTCGTAACTCGTGCTCCCTTTGTAATATCTTCTCCTCCTTTTCTGCTTCCCTCTCTGCAGCTAATCGTTTGTCTTCCTTTTCTGCAGCCAATTTCTTCTCTTCTCTTTCTGCAGTCAGTCTTCTTTCTTCTGCTTCCAATTTCTTAGCCTCAGCCTCAATCTGCAGCCTCTTAGTCTCAGCCTCAGCCTGCAGCCTCTTAGTCTCAGCCTCAAATTGTATCTTTTTAATTTCCTTTTCAGCCTCTAACTTTCTTTCGGCCTCTTTTTCTAATCTTCTTTCTTCCCGTTCAATATATTTGTCACATTCCGTAGTGACCTAGGAAATCATAACTTGCCCGTCCATTCCTAACTCTTTAGCAGTCTGTACAGCGGCAGATCTAAATTTGGCAAAGTCAGCCATTCTAACTCAAGTAGATCTACTAAGGTTCTAAGACAATTCTACTTTAATTAAAGTAATTATTAACTAATTATTACTGGTGGAACAACTTATCACTGCAAAATCTCCTCTTACTTATTGATACTCTCTTAGTGATGTTCCTAACCTCAATTAAGACCAGTAATACAATCTTGAATTTATATCCTACTACTAATTTTTATTCCTGGAGTTAGTTAATATATGCTGTATGTGATTCCTATATATATCAACTGCAAATCCCGGACGAGCCCCCAATTAATGTGGTGAGTTGGGACTTAAATATAGTATAAAGTACTTAGTGTACTGACTGAGATCAGCTGTGAAGGTATCTGAAGTTAATAGGTTTGGTGTGTAATTCAGATGACCTTACTTGCTGCCACATTTATATCTCAATCAGACTAATTCTTAATCAATATGAATGTTGGCTTCGTTAAGTGTCTAGGGTCATGCAAAAGTGAGTGTGTGGAATAACCTCAATACAAAACATATACCAACAAATATTAACTTCTAAGATAAAATCAACTAACTCCAGCAGTTAAGTTTTATAATGAAAAATTTTCTGTTAAACTTTATTGGTCCTGAGCCTAAATGTTCTTTTGGCCAGGACTTTAGTCATTGATAATCAGTTTGATGGAATCTTATATATTTACAAATATGTATATGCAATTATTTACAAGCAATAGACCATGTGTCCATAATGCATGAAATCAATCTTCAACTGGGTATTTTTTTCTCTATCTAATTGTAGTGGATTTGATGGTATTGTATGATGGTGATATTACTAAGTGTGATGCATGAGGTCAGCTGTGAAGGCTCCTGAGATAAAATGTAGCTGTGAATTGTCAGAAGGCCCTTCTTGCTACCACTATGACCTCACACTTTTCTTTTTTTACTAATGAATGTGGCTACGTTAAATGTCTAGGGTAATGATATGTAATGTGTTGTGGTAGTTTACAGAAACACACTCGGATATTTACTAAGTCTAATAATATTAATCAATATTATAATACACTGAACTAACTCAAGTGTGTAAAATTTGGATAGTAATTTTCTTACATTTATTTGTTCTGGACCAAGGTTTTATTTTGGCCAGAACATATGAAAGGTTTAGTAATTATGAAAGAAATGCATGAATATTACATAATAAATGCAATGTGTGTACATATATATGTTACTAGACTAGTTAATATTATTACTGTTTATAGTATTAATCTATTTTGGGAGAACAGTTAATGGATGTGCTGTTGGGGTGGCCTCATCACTCCCTGTCTAAGGTGACTACACATTGTCCAGTTATTTGATGGAATTTTTATGGGTGTTAGCAAATAAGTTGAGTTGGTGAATTCTCAGCAGACCAGGCGCTCACGTAACTTGAAGGTGTAGCTCTGGTGCTGAGATCTGATGGCCCCACCTCTCCGTGCTTGGGGGCAATATCAGAAGTCTGGTGGCCCCACCTCTCCGTGCTTGGGGGCAATATCAGAAGTCTGGTGGCCCCACCTCTCCGTGCTTGGGGGCTATAATAGGCTGCTCTGACAAAAAGTCACTGCACGGGTCCACTCTGGTAATAATCAACAACTCATTTGACACCACAGTGGTGCCAACTGAAACTCACAGCTCTGCAATCAAAGTATTATTCATGTGTCAGAATTCCATCCTCTAACCATTTCTGGACACAACACTACACAACAACAACAACACCTAGACGGGTCAGATCTTTCTGACCAAACAACACATCTTACCAATTTGGTTTCACATAAGATAAGTTCTCCCAGACTACGTATTCTGAAATATGTTCATTAGCTTCCTGCCATAAAATAGGATAGGTGATATGTTTCACTGATCTCAACACTTGATCTGTCCTTCCTAATCCTTGCTGGAGTTTATGTATTTTATTTGTCTCTAGACCCTGAACTGGGGCGGGGGGTCTAGAGCGAACCCTTACTTGTTGTAAGGAACAGTTTATGCTATTGCAGTATCAAATCACTCGAAACCTTAAACAAATATTAAAATGTACAAAGAAATAATTTCGGTCTTACCAGAATTATGAATATAGTACACAGTTTAATAAATGCTAGCAAAACTCAGCTGAGCTGCTGGCCTTATAATGGCGTCCCTCTAAATACTTCAATAGCTTCTGGGAATTACACCACTTGATAATTCACTGTGTCTACAAGGACAACTAATACTGAATGGCACAAAATGCGCGTCTGAGCGCCGATAATATATTCATCTATGGCCAATCACTGCCTTTTCTTTTTTCAAATTCAAATATCCTACCAAACAGTCATTTCAGTCATACCTCAGTCAAGTATGCCTTATTGTCTGTTGGTCCGTCCGTCTCTACTTGCGTTTCACAAAACAAAACACTTGTTTTTTTTGAACCAACCCTGCCTTCCCCTACACAATTTTGCCTTTAAAGTTATTTTTAGCCACAATTCTCTATCCCACCCCGTCTCTTCATTCCAACTAGATTTTAGCACCTGCGTCTTCAAGCCCACAATTTTTTTGAAAATTAGTGGCATGTTTTATTTCAATGTAGTCGATCGCTGATATGAACAACACAGTCTTTTGTCAATATCTTTCTTATTATCTGTCCGTCTGTATAACTAAAAGCATATTATTTCACTGCTCAAGATGGGCCATCCGGCCAGCTAGGTTTTATTTTCCTAACATTATTATTAAGAAAAGTCATTTTTCAAATATTTTCTAGAATCTTCTGGAATGCGTTCATCACTGCATTCGAATAAACGGACTAAGTTATAGCAAAAGCGTCCAAAAAATGACTGTGCCGTATAATATCCAAGGTCCCTTTTGTCGATTTCTTTACTTTATGTCATCTTGGGGAACGTGACTTTTTCCTCCTTTCCCCACCAATTTGCGTCCTTTTAGCCTCGCTAGTTTCAAGTACGCGTTCAGTCAGATTTTCCTTTTGATCTCCGTTCTCATTTTGCCGTCAAGTCTAACATTTTAATTTCCATGGCGGGTGATGACCCGCGGCGTGGGCGATCATGTATTCCAGCAACTTACGCCTTAGTTTTTTTCCTTACGTTGTATCATTGGAGATATTTTAACGTTGTATGATTGTTGACTCCGTTTTATCGTTGAGTTCAGTTTATACCGGTGAAGAGGTAGCTTAAAACGCGAATGGTTAAAATGAACGAATGTCAACAATATTCTTCAAACGAACTTCAACAAGTAGTATTGAACTGGGTGAACTGGGCAAGTACTGGCAGTACAGAAGTCGGTGGTGACTGTACATAGATTTTATTCAACACAGCACATACGGAGTGGACAAGACTAACATCGTCACAGGCGCAGAAATCATACGTCAACATGTTGATAATTACTTTTAAAGTTCCTGAAGATTCTCTACTAATAAAGTCCTCTGACTCAAGTGACTGAGGATCACAAAACTGTTACCATATAATATTCCGCTCATTCAAGTCCATTGACCTTCCTTCAAGGACGTCCATCATGGTAACGTATTCATACTCCAGGATAAAATTCTTCCATATCATACTTCACAATCCCAGACTTTCTCCATACATCCCGTTATATATAGTATATAGTTTTCAAACAAAGTCATACATGATAATACGAACAGGTTAGAGATTCCAGTTGACTAACCTCTCCCATTCTATGCCACGCTTCTGGCATTGTAGTAACAGCATATTAAACATGTGAAGCATATAAATTCATTAACTTGATTTCTTGTAGGTATTCTCCCTCTACGAAAAGATTCAAAGGCTATCGACTCCGTGTGTCCAATTCTAGGAATGTCATCTACGATGAATTCCCGCTAGACCATTAATAGGAGCGGCCTGATACTTTAATGTACATAAATAAACATGCCATAAGAAATGGGGCGACACTTACTTTATACTTCCACTATTGACTTCGCCATGAAGATCAATAGATACGAATACAACTGATGGCTATTTCACATTTGCCAAAAATCAAGGGATAACACAGCGGACATAAATATGGTCCGAGCTGCCCCTTACATGACGTCAGAAAACTACCCAACTAGGTTACACGTGCGTCCAAAGCAACTCACACAGCATTGTGCACGTCAGTGCGTGAATCAATCGAACGCACAAATAATATAACTATATAAAACTGGTGCGTACATTTGGCAGGACCGAAGACTACCCCCGTAGGTAATAAATGTACGTAACAGCTCCCTTATCACCTCCCCTTAAAAAAATTAATTCTATTAATTTTTTTTTCGAACTAATTACTCGAGAGAGGTGAGTCAAAACTACAACAAGATTTATGACATGCATAAAATTATATCATATTAAGAAAAGAATATTAAATGAAAACAATATAACTAAATGATAGTATGCATTAAAGCACACATCCACCATCGACCTACTTTGGAACGATGTGGTAATATTCGAAGTAAAAAGAAGATGAAAATGAAAATGAAATAAACCATAAAAAAAAGATGATAATAAAATTCAACCAAATTTTTTAAAAAGAAATTTGAAACATATGATTTCAAAAATGAAAATGAACAGCAACACTGATGATGATCAATGATAAAAGAATCAATAAAACAGAAAATTTTAAAATACAACATGCAAAATGAAACAAAGCATAATTAAACACTTTAAGAAGCAACGCACTTACTATTTCCTAACACTAGTAAGTTTGACTAGTTATCTAAAAGTGAGATATCATGTAGTGGGATACGTGAATACACGTATTGCGAAACACTAATAAAGTTAGTAGATGTGTGATTTATAATCAATCAAATTGATTAAATTGAATTATACTAATTAATAGTACTTAATTTATGAACAAATAACTAATTACTAATTTATTCTAAGTGATTTCAATTTCACTCATTGTTAATATTCTTTTAGAACTAGTTAAATCGACAAGAATATGTTCTCAATGTACCATGTCTGAAATACGTTTACGAACACGATATGTAGTGTGATCTGTTCCATAACAATAGTGAATGTCTATTTGTCGCATTTACCAATGTTTCCATACTAAAAAAAAAATGTTACTTTAATATCACTGTTCCCGTTCTAACAAAACGTTACTTCACAAGAAATAATGTTATAATCCATACGTAAGTATATTCTGAAAGTTATATATATACGAATACTGCAGAACTACACATAGTCTCCACAGATGTATAATCAGTGACCATGTACAAAGTTATTCATGTTTCTGTGAGGACGTTTCACCATCTGGAAGTGGTTTAATTTCGACATGTTCACTAGGGCATCTTGAAAGACAGTCTGCAAACACATTCTGTACTCCAGGAATAGCTCGTATCTCAAAATGGAACGGTTGAAGCGCAATAGCGTAACGCGCTGACTTTGATGACTTCACGTTCCCTGTGTTCAGTGCTGTAAGAGCTTTCTGGTCGGATTCCACCACAAAGTGTGATCCGAGGAGATAACGATCCAGTTTTGTGATTGACCAGACAAGAGCGAGGAGCTCTTTATCCAGAACGGAATACTTCATCTCGCTCGTCGTAAGCTTTCTGGATACGTACATAACCGGAAATAAGGTGCCTCCGTATTCCTGCATCAAAACTGCCGCGATAGCGTAGGAAGAAGCATCACTGCGAAGAACAAAGGTGAGATCTTTGTTAGGCAACCTTAAAAAAGGCTTATTTGAAAAAAATTGTTTTATATAATCTAAAGCCGTTTGATGATCCTGCGACCACTTTATTACATTAGATGTGCCTTTCTTCAGTAACGAAGAAAGAGGTGCAGTTATAGTAGACAAATGAGGGATGAATTTAGAATAGAACTGTATTAGTCCTAAGAGCGACCTCACTTGTTTTTTTGTCTTAGGTGCCGAGATGTTTAAAATTTTAGAGACGTTACTGTCTTCTGTATACATTAAACCGCGACCTATACGGTGACCAAGAAATGAGATGTCATGAAAACCGACAAAAGCCTTTGAAGGTTTCGCTGTTAAGTTATAATCCCGTAAGGTAGAAAGTAAAGATTTTAAACCCTGAATATGTTCATCCCAAGAGTCACTGAAAAGACAGATGTCATCTATATAAGTAATGACATCGGGACGATGAGACAATATGCGGCGCATCATGCGTACAAAGGTAGCTGGCGCATTCATTAGACCGAATGGTATAAAATTCCATTGAAAAAAGACCCCATGGTGTCGAGAAAGCGGTGAATGGCTTTGCTTTAGGGGTTAATGGCACTTGCCAATAACCCTTTGAAAGGTCAAATTTCGAAAAGAATGTGGCATGAGATAATTTCTCTAATAAGTCGTCTAAAAGAGGTAATGGTTCCGCATCGAATTTTGTAACTTTGTTTAATTTCCTGTAATCTACGCAAAGACGTATATTGTTGTCCTTCTTCCTAATGATTACCATAGAAGAAGAATATGGTGATGAAGATGGTTCAATTATATTTAATTGAAGCATCTCATCCAATTCCTTATCAACCTTATCACGAAAGTGTAAAGGAATAGGATATGGGCGAACTCGAATCGGTGTATCGTCAGTCAGAATAATGTCATGTTGGATGACTGACGTATGACCTGGGATGTCAGTGAGGACATCCTCATACGTGTGTAGAATATTAGAGACTTGCTGACGTTGATCATCAGTAAGAGTAGATGAGATAGTAACATCATTCCATTTTTCAGTGGAATGGAGTGGTACAACTGGTATTGGTAGTTGTACATCATCGAAAGAAGATTCCTCTTCTTGGATGACTGACAAACTAGAATAGTGTTGAATAGGAGGTGTAGGATCGTCAGTTGCTTGGAACACTGATTGTAGATAATCAGGACGTGAGTAATATTCCTTCAACATATTAATGTGGAAGGTTTTATGTTTACCATTAACATCAACGATGTAGTCGACATCGGATATTCTAGAGATGATCCTGAAAGGACCTCTCCAGGTAATTAAAAGACGATTATTATGCGCAGGGAGTAATACAAAAGCTTCATCACCAGGTATGAGCTGGCGAAGACGTCTATACTTGTTTGCAAATAGACGAGCTTTTTCTTTGGCTTGTTCGGATGATGCAGTAGCTAATCTACAAGCATCTATGATTCTCTTTCTTAGAGCGATCACATACTCATAAGAGGATTGAGTTTCCTCTTCAATATTCTCGTCAACCAATAAGTCGTGGATTAACGACATCGGACCGCGTGGTTGCATGCCGAAAACAAGTTGAAATGGAGAAAACCCCGTTGCTTGATTTTGTACTTCGCGATACGCAAAGAGACAAGCGGGTAGGACCCGATCCCAGTCTTGGGGATGGTCTTGAGTCATCTTACCCAACAACTGCTTGAGTGTCCTATTTAGACGCTCAATTAACCCATTTGACATCGGATGATAAATAGAACTTAGAGATCTGTCTATACCTAATGTCTTCATAACTTGAGACATGGATTCAGAAATGAACTGAACCCCATGATCCGACAAGATTTTCCGTGGAAAACCAATGCGTGAGAAGATTAACATCAATGCCTCTGCTACACTGGCAGATGAAGTGTTCTTGAGAGGGATGGCTTCAGGCCAGCGAGTGCACATATCAATGCACGTAAGGATATGCGTATGCCCTCTAGCAGATGGTAACATAGGACCAATAATGTCTATAGCCATTTTATCAAATGGTCTAATCGGGATGTCCGCAGCTTGAATAGGAGCCGCATGAAATGGACCCCGTACCTTAACTTCTTGACATATCAAACAGGACCGACAATAGAGAGTGATGTCCTTATGGACGCCTGGCCAGTAGAATGCCGAAAGCACTCTGGATTTGGTACGCGAAAAACCCATATGGCCCGCACATTGCGAGTCATGCGCATGTCGTAATATACGAGATCTCATACAGGATGGGACTATAATCTGAGAACATAAGGATGAATCCTTTTCTCGTATTACTCTAACCAAAATCCCATTTTTAAGTATAAAATCATGTCTAGATTTTGCAAGTTTGTTGCTGGTATTCTTTTTGTTCACATACTGAAAAATTTTTTTTAATGAATCATCATTCTTTTGCAATGTTGCAAACAACTCCCGTGAAATAGGAGCATCATCATCACAAGTGGTATGAACTGTAGGTTCCATAGGTGTATCATGCGACATATTAGTAGCTTGCGCTCTAGTAACTACTGCATTTGCAGTTTGAATATGTCGCTCTTCCCATTCAGCAATTTGCTGTGGTGTACACTCTTTAATACCATGTATGCGACCAAGTATTAAATCACAAATTGGATTCGGAAGGAGACAAGCTTGAATCTTTCCTGAAAAAAATGGTGTATTAAGATCAATAATAGCAGTGGCAAATGTTTCAATTGTGCCACCAAACGTTACACACTTGACAACCCGGCCCGTGGCACAACTTGGGTTGATCAGCGAAGTCCGGACGCCGACTGTGCTGCAACCTGAGTCAAATAGGAGAGAGCATGAAATATTGTTGACAAATCCCTTGTTAAACTTAAGAGAGCCCTGTCCCTGGTGTACTGACGCAGCAGTGGCCGTACAGACTGCAGGTAGACTAGGTAAGGTATGTCCGCAACGCAGCGTCGTGATCGCCCTGGGCTGGAAAAGAGTAGAGCATTCTGAACAATCTTTGACTTGGGTACAATCAAGAGAACAACACATAGCATTATGAGTTTCAGCTCCTTTACCCTGTTCAATGTTAGCCTGTGTATCACTAAAAGCGACATTAGAATGTCTATTCGTATTACTCAACGATCTATCTCGTCGACGCGATCGATTTTGATTTTTGTCATTAAAATTGCCATAATTGTAGTTTCTGCTAGAGTTAAAATTTGGATGAGTCCGATAATTTGTATAATTATCGTTATGATGTTGGTAAAATGGTTTATTTCCAAAAAATTGTTTGTTTTGCGGACCCTGAGATCTTGATCTCCAGTTTTGTTTATTATAATGTCCTTGATTATTTTTAAAATTATTGTTACCAAAATCTCGCGATCTGTGAGCCTGGTTCCAAGAAACATTAAATGGAGCAGATTGTTGAAATTGCTTCCCTTTGTAAAAATTACCATTGTTAAAATTGTCATTATTTCCCTTATTGACATATCTGTCAGCACTAAAAGAACGATTGCGTGAAAAATTGTTTTGTTGTGCTGCAAAAGCAACAGGCAATTCATTCTTAATCTGTGCATTACTTAGATCCATGTTTGGGTGAGCAGTGCAAAAATTTTTAGCATGCTGTTCTAAGTCTTTCATAGATAAAGGTTTCCGTTCGTGTAAAAATGCGAGAAATGTAGGATTTACAGACGAAAGTACCTTATCGCGCATCAGTAAATCGAAGAGACCTTCATACGACTTTTCAATTTTGGATAATTCGATCCATCTTTCTAATGTTAGTCGTATTTGTGACAGAAAATCACTAAAATTTTTGCTAGATTGAGGTAGTAATGTATGGAATCTTGATCGATATTGGTCTTCTGTCATTTGGAATTTTTGCAGAAGTGCCGCTCTAAGAGCATTATAGTCATTTTTCTCACCAATGCTGGTGGTATGATAAACTGCTAATGCGTCCCCTGTGAGTAATCTGGATAAATATGTACAGTATAGAGCTTTATCCACGTTATAAGACACACAAGTGGCCTCAAACCTATCCAGGAAGAATATCACGTCATCAGACGGGGGATTAAATTTTGGTAATTTAAGGTGAATTTCCTTAAAATTATCATGTCTGGATGAAGTTTGGCTTTCAAAAGTTCTCTGAGAATTAGCTTCCTGAGTTAACCTAAGTCTCTCATATTCTGACTCTGCTAATTTCAGTTCATGCTGTCGTTTTCTTTCATTCTCTTCCATCTCAAGCTGAAGTCGTTTTGTGTTTTGTTCAGCTATTAATCTTCTTTCTTGCATTTCTTTTTGTTTAACTTCCATTTCTTTTTCAGCTATTAATCTTTTTTCTTCCATTTCCTTTTTAAGTCTATCTTCAGCCTCCCTTTGCTTATGTTCTGCCTCTCGCTGAAATCGTTTCTCTTCTAATTCAGCGGCTAATCTCATTTTTTCTCCTCTTCCTCAGCTATAAATTTCCTCTTCTTTTCATCCTCCTCAGCAGTTAATCTCATTTTTTTCTCCTCTTCCTCAGCTATAAATTTCCTCTTCTTTTCATTCTCCTCAGCCTCAATCCTTTTTTGATCTGCCACAAATTTCAAATTTTCCAAACGTAAAGTTTCTAACCTTCTCTGATCAGCTTCTATTTCTTGAGCTTTCTTATATTCTGCAAGTGCAAATGCTTTTGCTTCCTCAGGAGCCATCTGAAGAGCTTTTGCTTGCTTAATGAAATAGTCTAAGGTAGCCATTATTCAATTTTATTATGTAATAATACTACTTAAAATTGTTACTACAACTAGTGGTTTTCGTTCCTGTTCTAGAACGGTAAAATCAATTTATATAATAGGCAAATAATATTAATAATTAATAATGTAATTTATAACATGAAATGGTGTGAAAGCAATAACGTGACAGACAATAGCACAATACTGACACGACACGATAATCAAGACAAATGACTACAGTCGTAGAAATCAAATAAAATAAAATGTGGAACTAAAATAGAATGTCGTAAAAAATTACGATGACATCTACGATCAAATAATGCACAAGACAATTGACAACACAGTGTAAAAACATATGCTTTGTAAAAAAATGAACGACAGTCAGGTAAGATGGACAATAATCACATACAAAATACATCATGAAAATAAGGTACAAGTAAAAATAACTACCAAAAACAACAATTAAAACTTGACGAAACAGCTAAAACAGTCAGGTGTCACAGACTACCAGACACAGTGGACCAAAGATCCTTCTATGCTCACGCATAGGAACATTCCACTGCGGGAAGTCTGCAAAATAATGTCCTACAGAACGTCTGACGAAGAGCCCGAATTGGCTTCGAGATGGATCTCGTTCGTCAGATCAACCTCCCTACCTCCCACGAAGAATACACAACATATAACACTTAACACGAAAAATATGAATGTGGACATATCACGGAAGGCACAACTAAGCGTAATAAAGTGTACAACGGAAACACGTTATACTCATCTCGCGTGCAGGTAAAAAATCAATGTGCCTCGTCTCCGTGGATGTACGTCTACAGATAAAATACTTCGTTCTGCGTATCTAGATTACAGCTCGCACGCAATAATGATGAAGAGATGATCTCCAAGTAATCAGTCACTGTGAAACTTGACGTGGAGGTTGATTGAAGACCTTGACCTTGGTAAACGTAAGTTGAATCTGATTTCTCATCCCACTGGGTTCCAAGTTCGAGATGTTGGTGACTTGAAAGTTAAAATCTTCTTTTCACAGAAAAGTATTGAGTACGTTCTTTGGAAGTTAGATATTTCCAGACCACACTGGCATACCAATTATTGTTGACTCCGTTTTATCGTTGAGTTCAGTTTATACCGGTGAAGAGGTAGCTTAAAACGCGAATGGTTAAAATGAACGAATGTCAACAATATTCTTCAAACGAACTTCAACAAGTAGTATTGAACTGGGTGAACTGGGCAAGTACTGGCAGTACAGAAGTCGGTGGTGACTGTACATAGATTTTATTCAACACAGCACATACGGAGTGGACAAGACTAACATCGTCACAGGCGCAGAAATCATACGTCAACATGTTGATAATTACTTTTAAAGTTCCTGAAGATTCTCTACTAATAAAGTCCTCTGACTCAAGTGACTGAGGATCACAAAACTGTTACCATATAATATTCCGCTCATTCAAGTCCATTGACCTTCCTTCAAGGACGTCCATCATGGTAACGTATTCATACTCCAGGATAAAATTCTTCCATATCATACTTCACAATCCCAGACTTTCTCCATACATCCCGTTATATATAGTATATAGTTTTCAAACAAAGTCATACATGATAATACGAACAGGTTAGAGATTCCAGTTGACTAACCTCTCCCATTCTATGCCACGCTTCTGGCATTGTAGTAACAGCATATTAAACATGTGAAGCATATAAATTCATTAACTTGATTTCTTGTAGGTATTCTCCCTCTACGAAAAGATTCAAAGGCTATCGACTCCGTGTGTCCAATTCTAGGAATGTCATCTACGATGAATTCCCGCTAGACCATTAATAGGAGCGGCCTGATACTTTAATGTACATAAATAAACATGCCATAAGAAATGGGGCGACACTTACTTTATACTTCCACTATTGACTTCGCCATGAAGATCAATAGATACGAATACAACTGATGGCTATTTCACATTTGCCAAAAATCAAGGGATAACACAGCGGACATAAATATGGTCCGAGCTGCCCCTTACATGACGTCAGAAAACTACCCAACTAGGTTACACGTGCGTCCAAAGCAACTCACACAGCATTGTGCACGTCAGTGCGTGAATCAATCGAACGCACAAATAATATAACTATATAAAACTGGTGCGTACATTTGGCAGGACCGAAGACTACCCCCGTAGGTAATAAATGTACGTAACAGCCGTATAATATCCAAGGTCCCTTTTGTCGATTTCTTTACTTTATGTCATTTTGGGGAACGTGACTTTTTCCTCCTTTCCCCACCAATTTGCGTCCTTTTAGCCTCGCTAGTTTCAAGTATGCGTTCAGTCAGATTTTCCTTTTGATCTCCGTTCTCATTTTGCCGTCAAGTCTAACATTTTAATTTCCATGGCGGGTGATGACCCGCGGCGTTGGCGATCATGTATTCCCGCAACTTACGCCTTAGTTTTTATCCTTACGTTGTATCATTGGAGATATTTTAACGTTGTATCACGGTTATATTTGTGACACTAATTACTTGTTCCTTGAAGCTGATAAGGGATATACATCATCCCAATTGTTCTCTTTATCACTCTTATGGACTCTGTTGTACTGTTTTTAGTTTTGGAGGAAAAGTTTATTCACTTGAGGGGATTGTCCTAGAAAATATGCAGTAATGATAAGTTGCTCCAGGCCAGATATATCACTTATCTGTGCCTGGGATTCATAATGATTGCAGTCTATTTGGCCACACACTTCAGACCCTCTGGTCTACAATCTCTCTCTTAACAGCTGTTGTCAGAGATGACTTGTTCTAGTGCTGAATATTTCTGACAGCATCAGCCAAGTACCAGCAGGAAACCCCACATAGAAAGGAATTAACACAGGTTACGACGAATAAGGCACTAGAGAATGGCACATATCTAGATTTGCCCACTGTTTCAGACTGCTTTCGGTCGATTTAATTTATAAACCACAGCACAAGTCTGACATCGCTCCTGCTCTTATGAAAATCTTTTGAAACTGGCAACGAGCAGCGTACTATTTCGTTCAATTCAAATGCTTCGACCAATCGCTCAAAGCCTAACTATATTTTGAATGAATTTAAAAAAAAAATTATCCCATTTACTACGCGTTACTATCAACAACTAGATTCGTATGTATAGTTTAGCCAATCACACCTCGGCTTGCTTTAAATTCTAGCCAATCTTTTACTCCGTACTATTTCAGCTTTCGTTCCTCTACGTGTTTTCAAAAACATCATGCCATTTTATCTAATAGATATGACCAGACGATGCCAGTTTCCATATGTTTTATACCAATATTTTAGTATCTAATGGACCATTTTGATAATTTATTATATATTCCAAGTCCACTAGTCTTAAGGTACCCAATTATATGATTATCATGAGAACAAATGGCCCATTTAAAATTCCTGTCTTTTATCGATCTCAGTTGTTTATTTTTAACATCCACTGTCCGCATCCTTTTTAACTGTTCTGTCAGGATTTCAGACGTAAACCAGTATTGTGTCATGTTTCCTAATAAGCGTTTTTCAGGTTTTTAAACCTAACTCTCGTATGGGTAGTGTTTTTTATCACTGTCGATTTGAAAAAAAGTTAGTGCTTCTGGCCTTTCGCGCGTGATGGCATTAATTGTATCGCGAGACGCGGGTTAGTGTTGCATGCGTTCCGGCTTTCAGCCCTCCCTCTCTCTATCCTAATTCCATCTGTCCTTTCGTTTATGGTAACGTAGTGTAATTAATGCTAGTATTAATTTAGGTCATTAATCAGCTTGCGTATCTCAAGGCTTTTCTTAGAAATGCAGTACACGTTTTATTGTAGAAAGCGTGTATTGATGCAGTAGGCTTTACTATCAACGTGAAAGCGTGAGAATATGCAGACGAAGCATAAAAAGGGGTTTTTATTGTTCAACTAGCACGACGTTCTATTAACACAGGCGTACGCTATTGGAAAGCACGGGTCTTTAACCATTTCTCTATCCTTTTATTGAATTTATTCGTTAGGCTTTACATGTACCTTTTAATTTATATATGTGTATTTAGAATGTCTCACGACAGAGGTACAGTAAAATGTTGGTTATTTTAAGAAAAACTAAACTAACAAAACAATCCCCTGTGCGTCACCAGAGGACTCTGAGGTGACAACGGAAAATGAAATGAACGTGGTTAACTAAAACAATGTTGAAATCCTCTAGATCAAGGGGTAGGCAGCCCTTGAACTGTAAGATCCTCGTGAGAAACACTGAACTCTCTTATGTCTGTTTTCATAATATCTTGATTTTGAAATCCGTTAGGCCTTTATGTAATTTTCAACCCTGCCACGATCATTCCAGCAGTTGAAAATTCAAACTAAACAACGTGTTAGCATATGTTAGATTCGCTTCAAGGAGAGTTTCTTAACCTGTGATCTATGAACTTTTTAAATATATATATATATTTTTTTTTTGGGGGGGGGGGCGTGGGTGGTGGGGGGGGGGGGGTGGGGGGTGGGGCGGGGGGGGGGGGTGGGGGGGGTTTTGGGTTGCAGTGAATGGATGCTAGTGGGTCTGTGTACATAATTAAAATTTGACATTTTTTTAATTATTATGCTTATATGTACATTATTACCAAGATGGCGTACATGACCTTCATCGAACAATCAAAGGGGTTCCATGGCCTTCATCGGACAATGAAAGGGGTCTATAGGCTTCATCAGACAATCAAAGAAGTCCATAGGCTTCATCGGACAATCAAAAGCGTCCATAACCTTCATCGGACAATCAAAAGCGTCCATAACCTTCATCGGACAATCAAAAGCGTCCATAACCTTCATCGGGCAATCAAAAGCGTCCATAACCTTCATCGGACAATTAAAGAGGTCCCTAACCTTCATCGGACAATTAAAGAGGTCCATAACCTTCATCGGACATTCAATGAGGTACATAGTCTTCATCGGACAATCAAAAGGATCCATAGTCTTCATCAAACAATCAAAGAGATCCATAATCTTCATCAGACAGTCAAATGGGTCCATAAACTTCATCAGACAATCAAATGGGTTCATGGAAGGACAAAAAAAGTTAATAAATCCTGGTTTAATGGAACAGATCGTGTTATTAGTTCACGAATAAAAAAATAAAAAAAAAAAAAAAAAAAAAAAAAAAAAACCACTTGGAGAAAAGAGCTGGAGAGAGAAGTGAAAATGAAGAGGTAGACATGAAAAGAATTTGAGCTGTTCCAACAGGATGACTCGGCATGTATTGAAGGCCTATGCTTCTCGAGGAACTAATGGATACCGGCTGATTGATTGATTGATTGATTCTTAAGGCCACGAATAGTTTGCGATACTTGTTAAATAATTAGATATAATGTTAGTTGCAATCATAGTCTATCTATAGTAAGAAAAATGGAAATGCTTTTATGCCTTACTGTCAAGTCTCTCTCTCTCTCTCTCTCTCTCTCTCTCTCTCTCTCTCTCTCTCTCTCTCTCTCTCTCTCTCTACTGCTTCCTCGGGAAATCGTAAATAACGAGTAATATGAGATGTTGCAATAGGCCAACCAACATCATCGTGTAAAACTATTTGCTACATGAACAAACACTGCAAGAACACATGAAAACTTCGGTATAGACTACCCGGGGGATGATTGCCTTAGCGGTTTCATGCTGAAAATGGAGTTAATAAAAAAAGATATAGCCGTAAGAAAGGTACAAAGATACGAGAAACACATGGAGGAGATGAAAACTGGAGGCAGAAAATAAAAGGGATGAAGAAGTCGTGAAATGAGGAACTGATAGCGCTGGACTGGAGGACCTAGCGTTAGTTTGTTAAAGCACTATACTCCTTGGGGAGGTGATGGGTAATGATTGTGAAGATGATAGTATCAAATAATAAACATCAAGCCTACCTTTTTGTCATGAAATATTCTAATCCACATATATAAATTATTAGGTAAATATAAAGCCTAACAAATAAAATTAATAAAGAGAAGAGCAATGGGAAAATGACAGTGCTGTCACAAGGAATGTACTCGAAATCCCCCTTGTTTTCTGCTTCGTCTGCAAATTGTAACGCTTTCACGTTGATAGTAAAAGCTTACTGTGTTATACCCGCTTTCTTCAATGAAACGTGTGCTGTATTTCTTGGAAAAACATTAAGAGGCAGACTGCGTAATGACCTAAATTTTAAATTCCATTCATGTCTTTTTCTACATTACGTTACCAAAACGAACGAACAGTTGGACTAAAGGATAGCGAGAAGGGAGAGGAAGCCGAACACTAAACACGCTTCGCGCGATACGCAAATGCTGCCATCACGCGTGTAAGTCTACATGCACTAACTTTTTCAGACGGACAGTGATAAAATACACTACCCTTTCCCAGAGTTAGGTTTATAAATCATAACAGACTCTTATTAGAAAAGATAACATTAGATGGGTTTACGTTTGAACACATAACAGTACCCAGACAGCACATCTTCCAAACAGGAGGTAGAAGAAGAAATTGCATATTTTGAACGCAGCCACGTAGCTCCTTTAAATTAGTAATTTTGGGTTCCTTAGGGCTTGCTGACAAATAATATGTAAAACGTTACGCAAATAGTCCAGGAATTAATAAATTATACCCAAAATAAAATATTGGGGGTGCCTGACAGCATAAAATCATTTCTGCTCATAAGATTTTTTTTTTAACGTGTTTGAAAAAAATTTACGTTACAGAAATAGCCTACCATGTAAACTTCAAATTGATTGGAGCGCAACAAATGAAAGCCTAACCACGATTGGTCGGGCTATAAATACTATCTTGGTTGTTAGGGGAGACGGGAAAAGATAACATTTTTTCAAACACTTGTCGAAACGGGGCTCATTGGTCAGACTCGCTGATATACACACTTGGGAGCGTTAGTTCGAAACCACTTGTTTAAATACACTTGATAAAGCATCAGTGCGTTGAAGCCAGCATATATTTGGCTACATTAAAAGCCTGGAAGATAAGCAGAAGGAAATTTGTGCCAGTTTGTGCCAGAATTCATTGCTAATCAACGTATCTGTGTTATTCGTATGAATTGTGGTAAGCTTGAACCATTTAATATCTTTTAATGAAAATTGAATGTGAATTGTTGATTTATGCCTGTATATATATGTGTAGTTCAGTGGCAAACGTGAGGTAAAGCCTAAAATGCTCCAGCCTGAACAGAGGGTGTCGGAGAGAAGTAAAACGGCATGGAATGGCCAAACAGTACACTGACACCTGGATGATTGACTAGAAAGAAATAATGCTGGAAGTGCAGAGGCGTAGTAACCATTAAGAAGGGTAATGCTGGTATAAAGTATTTCAGATGAAGCTGACTGTTGGCCTAACGCTCTGAACGCAATGTTTGTGCTGTATTGTGATCAGTGTAAAAGAGAATATAAATTAGTTATGAAGTAGAAGGTACATCCTTCTTGATTTCAGGGACAGTGGTCTTGATGGTACTGAGCAGCATCTGGTCAGAGATTTGCTGAATCCAGAGTCGGACAGCATACTCCTTGGTCTTTTTAGCTATCAGTGAGGTGTCTCCTGAGCCCAGAGGAGAATTCGAGCAGAGGAGTCCTTTCCTGCCGCCATCACTCAAGATAAGCAGAGTTGGCCAGCTGAGCTCAACATTATGCCCCCTCATCTTGAAATAACTTTATAAAAATACTATTCAGAGGGGAATTTACTTGTCTTAAAATCAGGAACTTTGAACATCTCAAATACTGGTCCCTAAAGACAAACTATTGAAGTCATGATGACAAATACCAACAGAGCTTGAACAAAACAAAACCAGTATTACCTCATTTTACTACTACACAACTGACACACATAGAACATTTGTAATAATATATGTCACTACAATATTCATATTAAATACATTCTGTACATAACTTGTAATTTAAATTGATTGTGATTCCTGGTTCCCTTGTAGTTGAATCAGGACACATATTCATTCATGCTAGTAATGAATACATATTGTTATTTGAACCGTTACGAGTGACTTCTTTAAGCTATTCTCATAGAGTGTTATATGTATGTGAGTGTCACAGTGTTGTTAAGAGTAGTGGATTAAATTAAATTGTTTATCTGTCTGTTGTTGTGACTTACACTTCACCATACTCATACCCTAGACACATAACGTAGCATCACACTATTCCAGAATAATTCTGACTGAGATATATAGATATGTGGTAGCAAGTAAGGTTATCTATAATACACTACTCTTAATAGATATAGATACCTTCACAGCTGATCTCAGTCAGTACACTAAGTTCCCTATAAGTATTTATAACATCCCACTTCACCACATATATTGGGGTCTCGCTCTTGGGATTTTGAATCTTTAACTATTAAAAATATTGGGGGTAATTCACTTCAGGGAATATAAGAATTAAAAGGTATCCTTGGGTGGAATTAAATAAGGTTGAGCTCACGGTGCCTGTGTTGTCCATTAGAGATTGAATTGTTGGTTAGACATTGTATAAATTTACATAATAGACAATGGCGGACCTGGCCAAATTTCGATCTGCTGCGGTTCAGACTGCAAAAGAGTTAGGATTAGATGGGCAAGTTATGGTTGCCTATGTCACGACGGAATGTGACAAATTTATTGAACGCGAAGAAAGAAGGTTTGAAGCCGAAAGAAAGTTAGAGGCTGACAGGGAAATTAAGAAGTTACAATTTGAAGCTGAGGCTGAGACTAAGAGGTTGCAAGCTGAGGCTGAGACTAAGAGGTTGCAGATTGAGGCTGACAAAGAGGCTAAAGCATTGGAAGCCGAGGAAAGAAGACAAGCTGCAGAAAGAGAAGAGAAGAAATTAGCTGCAGAAAGAGAAGAGAAGAGATTAGCTGCAGAGAGGGAAGCAGAAAAGGAGGAGAAGAGATTACAAAGGGAACATGAGTTACGACTAAGGGAGTTTGAGTTTCAAGGCCATGCTCCTGAAAATGGTGCCAGTCCCTTTGCCTCTGATGCTACGGTTACTCAGGGAGCCTCAACCTCAGCTATGAATTTTCATTTAGATCATTTTGTTGAGAAAGACGATGATATTGAGAGCTATATAAATAGGTACGAACTATTAGCTACCACGTATGGGTTAGAGAGAGAAAGGTGGAGCTTAAAGTTATCTCAGGGACTTCGTGGGGCAGCTTATGAAGTTTTTGCAAAAAATGAGCAGAGGTGATCAGGAAAATTATGACATGCTAAAGCAGGCTCTTTTGTTAAGGTATGAAAAGAATGCAGAGTTTTACAGGAAAAAATTTAGGAATGCTAAACTACTGTCAGGTGAAACCTATCACCAGTTCTCTGCACGCATAGAGACATACTTGGAGAAATGGACTTCTCTGGGGAAAACCCAAGATCTTAAGGAAATGGTCCTTATAGAGCAACTAAGAGAGTCCATGGCTCCAGACCTGAGAAAGTTTCTCATGGAACAAGGTGCAGAGAGGCTGGGTGAGTTGCTAAATGTTGCTGAAAGGTATCAAGCAGCTCAAGCAGAGGTAACAGGTAATAAAAAGAAACAGGTGGATAACTTTAGGGCACCACAGAACTTTAATAAATTTGATCCTAGGGATCAAAATAAAGGTAAGCACCAATTTGATAGGCCACGGTATGAAAATAAAAATAAATTCCCACAATTCGATGAAAGGAAATATAATGAAAGAAAATCTTTCAACCAAGGAAAAAGGTGGTGTAAGAATTGTCAGATGGACAATCATGACACTGACCGTTGCAGAAGGAAACCTGTGTATATGGCAACCCTTCAGGTCAGGTCGACCTCAAGACAGGAGGAGGATATTATGTTGGATACCACTCCAGAAGAGATGAGGAAGGCACAGGCTGGGGATAAAAACACTCAAGCCTTGTTTCAGAAAATTGTCAACTTGTCATACAACTCCAGGCAAGGGAGATTTTTACATGAAAAACAAGTTGATGTATAGGAAGACTGGAGCTAGATCCAAAGGTCAGGGACAGCTGGTTCTTCCAAAAAGATATAGGACAGAATTAATAAGGAGCCTACATGTGAAACCAGATGGGGACCATGAGAAGATAGGTACCATCATTCAAAAGGTGGCTCACAATTATTATTGGCCCAAAGCAAGATGGGACATTGAGAACTTTGTAGAAAGGTGTAGCATAGCACATGAGGGAACACCCACAAGTGGGAACATGGATCAGGACCTGGACACGCCACGAGGCAAAATTAGGCCTGACAATAAAAAGAAATATAGATTTGATAAAGTGGACCAAATGGAATGGGAAGCCCCTTTTCACGGACAAGCTTCACTTAACTGTTTTACAATGGCCACTATGCGGAGAGTGCAAAGAGATGTCTTACCCCAGGATAAGCCGAAAATCCCTCAATCGGACTTAAACAAACTGGAGGAAGAGGATGTAGAGAGGAAATCTCTCATCAAGAATTTTAAGAGGGGAGAAAGCCCCAAAAGAAAAATTGGTAGCGGTCGTTTTGTGCATGAAAATTCTGGGAGGAAAAATCATCACTATAAAGCTTCAAGTGGAAGAGACCATACCGGTGCATGGACAAATAGGTCCACACAATAAAAGGTCCACTTGAAGCTTTGTTAAGAACGTGGACTGATGAAAAGGCAGAGGAAAACATTACATCTTCATACCAATATGTGAATGAGCTGACCACTCGGTTAAAAACTGGCTGGAAACTTGCCAATGAAAATTTGAAACAAGCCAGGAAGAAACATGCTGCCTATTATAACAGGAAGGCGAAAGACAGAAATTTGGCTGTGGGAGAGAAGGTACTGCTTCTTTTGCCCGGGAGTCAGAATAAGTTACAAATTGGATGGCAGGGTCCATATACAGTTCTAGAGAAGGTGTCTAGAACAAATTATAAGATAGATAAGAAGGGGAAAGAAAAAAATCTATCATGTGAATCTCCTGAAGAAATATTTGGAAAGAGAACATCAGGAAGAGACACACTTGTTGACCTTGTCCATCGCCATGGAGATGAAAAAGGAACCACTTTCATCATTTGAATATCCATTACACCCCTGTGAGACAGCAGCACAGGTGAAAATCAGTACACATTTAACGAAAACTCAGAAAGAGAGAGTGCAACAGGTTCTAAATAATCATGCAGAGGTGTTAACAGACCGACCAGGGCATACAAACCTATTGGAATATGATATGAAACTCATAGACTCCACACCTGTCTGTATGAAACCATATTCGATTCCGTTTGCTAAGGAAAAAGCTTTGAAGGAAGAGATAGACTATCTGTTGAAGGAAGGAATTATTTCGCACAGTGAGTCTTCGTATAGCTCCGGTGTTGTACTCTTAAGGAAGCCCTCTGGAGAACATAGACTCTGTATAGATTACAGGAGACTGAATGCTATTACAGAAGGACAGGTGGATCCATTGCCGGATACAAATCAGCTGTTTGCCAGGCTAAATAAAGCTAAATATTTCTCAAAAGTGGATCTGAGTAAAGGATACTATCAGATTCCAGTAAAGCCTGAGGTTAGACCATACCTAGCTTTTAGTACCTCAGAAGGACACTATGAGTTTAATAGATTGCCATTTGGATTGAAGAATGCGCCTAGTGTCTTCTCTAGAATGATGAGAAAATTATTGGATCCTCTGAATAATCCCTGTATAACAAATTTTATGGATGATATCCTTATAGCAACAGAAACATTTGAGGAACACATTGACTCTCTGAACATGCTGTTTGATCGACTTAGGGAGGCAAATTTAACAGCCCGACCAACCAAATGTTGCGTTGGATGTAAAGAATTGGAATTTTTGGGACACACAGTTTATCAGGGAAACATGACCCCTGACCCAAAGAATTTAGAGAAACTACAGAAAGCCCCGAGACCACAAACCAAGAAGGACGTGAGATCCTTTGTCTCATTATGTGGTTTCTACCAGAAGTATATCAAAAACTTTAATTCCATATGTGCACCTTTAACGGAATTGACACGTAAAGGACTTCCAGATCGCATTACATGGACACCACAATGTGAAATGACTTACCAAGAATTGAAGGAAAAGCTCACAAGTAAACCCATTTTGAAATTACCTGACTTAAGTCAAGAATTCATAGTAAGGACGGATGCAAGTAATATTGGGTTAGGTGCAACTTTACTACAGAAATCAGATGCATTGGATGGGGAATTAAGCCCAGTGGCATATGCTAGCAGAAAGTTGAATAAAGCTGAAATCAACTACTCAACTAGCGAAAAAGAATGTCTTGCAGTAATATGGGCAATAAAGAAATTCAATATTTATCTATATGGGAAGGCATTTAAGTTGCAAACTGACCACAAACCTTTATCGTTTTTAGCACAGGCTAAGCATGAGAACTCTAGGTTACTCCGATGGTCTTTGCTTCTGGCTCCATATAATTTTAGCATTGAATATATATCTGGAAAAACCAATCTGGGAGCGGATTTTTTAAGCCGCCATCCGTGTGATGAGAATCACCGTAAACCCCAGAAATAATAATAAATTTCTCTATGTGTATATAGAATAAAGGACTGACATATAATGTCTGTTTTAAGAGGGGAGGTGTCATGAAATATTCTAATCCACATATATAAATTATTAGGTAAATATAAAGCCTAACAAATAAAATTAATAAAGAGAAGAGCAATGGGAAAATGACAGTGCTGTCACAAGGAATGTACTCGAAATCCCCCTTGTTTTCTGCTTCGTCTGCAAATTGTAACGCTTTCACGTTGATAGTAAAAGCTTACTGTGTTATACCCGCTTTCTTCAATGAAACGTGTGCTGTATTTCTTGGAAAAACATTAAGAGGCAGACTGCGTAATGACCTAAATTTTAAATTCCATTCATGTCTTTTTCTACATTACGTTACCAAAACGAACGAACAGTTGGACTAAAGGATAGCGAGAAGGGAGAGGAAGCCGAACACTAAACACGCTTCGCGCGATACGCAAATGCTGCCATCACGCGTGTAAGTCTACATGCACTAACTTTTTCAGACGGACAGTGATAAAATACACTACCCTTTCCCAGAGTTAGGTTTATAAATCATAACAGACTCTTATTAGAAAAGACAACATTAGATGGGTTTACGTTTGAACACATAACAGTACCCAGACAGCACATCTTCGGAACAGGAGGTAGAAGAAATTGCATATTTTGAACGCAGCCACGTAGCTCCTTTAAATTAGTAATTTTGGGTTCCTTAGGGCTTGCTGACAAATAATATGTAAAACGTTACGCAAATAGTCCAGGAATTAATAAATTATACCCAAAATAAAATATTGGGGGTGCCTGACAGCATAAAATCATTTCTGCTCATAAGATTTTTTTTAACGTGTTTGAAAAAAATTTACGTTACAGAAATAGCCTACCATGTAAACTTCAAATTGATTGGAGCGCAACAAATGAAAGCCTAACCACGATTGGTCGGGCTATAAATACTATCTTGGTTGTTAGGGGAGACGGGAAAAGATAACATTTCTTCAAACACTTGTCGAAACGGGGCTCATTGGTCAGACTCGCTGATATACACACTTGGGAGCGTTAGTTCGAAACCACTTGTTTAAATACACTTGATAAAGCATCAGTGCGTTGAAGCCAGCATATATTTGGCTACATTAAAAGCCTGGAAGATAAGCAGAAGGAAATTTGTGCCAGTTTGTGCCAGAATTCATTGCTAATCAACGTATCTGTGTTATTCGTATGAATTGTGGTAAGCTTGAACCATTTAATATCTTTTAATGAAAATTGAATGTGAATTGTTGATTTATGCCTGTATATATATGTGTAGTTCAGTGGCAAACGTGAGGTAAAGCCTAAAATGCTCCAGCCTGAACAGAGGGTGTCGGAGAGAAGTAAAACGGCATGGAATGGCCAAACAGTACACTGACACCTGGATGATTGACTAGAAAGAAATAATGCTGGAAGTGCAGAGGCGTAGTAACCATTAAGAAGGGTAATGCTGGTATAAAGTATTTCAGATGAAGCTGACTGTTGGCCTAACGCTCTGAACGCAATGTTTGTGCTGTATTGTGATCAGTGTAAAAGAGAATATAAATTAGTTATGAAGTAGAAGGTACATCCTTCTTGATTTCAGGGACAGTGGTCTTGATGGTACTGAGCAGCATCTGGTCAGAGATTTGCTGAATCCAGTGTCGGACAGCATACTCCTTGGTCTTTTTAGCTATCAGTGAGGTGTCTCCTGAGCCCAGAGGAGAATTCGAGCAGAGGAGTCCTTTCCTGCCGCCATCACTCAAGATAAGCAGAGTTGGCCAGCTGAGCTCAACATTATGCCCCCTCATCTTGAAATAACTTTATAAAAATACTATTCAGAGGGGAATTTACTTGTCTTAAAATCAGGAACTTTGAACATCTCAAATACTGGTCCCTAAAGACAAACTATTGAAGTCATGATGACAAATACCAACAGAGCTTGAACAAAACAAAACCAGTATTACCTCATTTTACTACTACACAACTGACACACATAGAACATTTGTAATAATATATGTCACTACAATATTCATATTAAATACATTCTGTACATAACTTGTAATTTAAATTGATTGTGATTCCTGGTTCCCTTGTAGTTGAATCAGGACACATATTCATTCATGCTAGTAATGAATACATATTGTTATTTGAACCGTTACGAGTGACTTCTTTAAGCTATTCTCATAGAGTGTTATATGTATGTGAGTGTCACAGTGTTGTTAAGAGTAGTGGATTAAATTAAATTGTTTATCTGTCTGTTGTTGTGACTTACACTTCACCATACTCATACCCTAGACACATAACGTAGCATCACACTATTCCAGAATAATTCTGACTGAGATATATAGATATGTGGTAGCAAGTAAGGTTATCTATAATACACTACTCTTAATAGATATAGATACCTTCACAGCTGATCTCAGTCAGTACACTAAGTTCCCTATAAGTATTTATAACATCCCACTTCACCACAGACTACCCGGGGGATGATTGCCTTAGCGGTTTCATGCTGAAAATGGAGTTAATAAAAAAAGATATAGCCGTAAGAAAGGTACAAAGATACGAGAAACACATGGAGGAGATGAAAACTGGAGGCAGAAAATAAAAGGGATGAAGAAGTCGTGAAATGAGGAACTGATAGCGCTGGACTGGAGGACCTAGCGTTAGTTTGTTAAAGCACTATACTCCTTGGGGAGGTGATGGGTAATGATTGTGAAGATGATAGTATCAAATAATAAACATCAAGCCTACCTTTTATGTCCAAATAGAACAACGACATCTACTTAATGTCCAAATAGAACATCTAGATCTACTTTCGTGTTCAAATAGAACAAAGACATCTAATTTCGTGTCTAAATAGAACAACGGCATCTACTTTTTTGTCCAAATAGAATAACGACATCTACTTTTTTGTCCAAATAGAACAACGACATCTACTTTTTTGTCCAAATAGAATAAAGACATCTACTTTCGTGTCCAAATAGAACAATACAAAGCACATTCGTGTTCAAATGGAACAATACAAAATACAAACCACATTTGTGTCCCAACATCACAACGAGAACCACTCAATAATTCTTGCAAGCACTTGAAGAGTTTACATCTCACCACAGTCTATAAATGCAACATCAATGACAAATCCAGAATTGGACTGCTGTCGTGTTCGACACACATCCTCTCACTTGTAATTGAAAATTTAAACGAACAAAACATCTTACTGATTCTCATCGTCACAAGCCAATCCAGGCTTGCGCAGATACATCACACGTCTGCGCTCTTGCAAAGCGGTGGACATAATTAATTTAGTCATATGTTGTCTCACGCAGCTGCGCACTGAATTAATTTACCCATTTGTTATGTTGCAAAGTAGCACATAGAAAATTAATGTATCGAAGTTCACAAACAGAGTCGATGCTGTAATCATGTAGTTTCTATGCTACCGGGCCATAGAGGGAGTAAAGACTAGTGACACTCTACTATAAATGGCCTGTCGTAGAAGGCGAGTAAGGAGGGTGGGGCAAGGAGCAAGTTAACTCGAGGTGTAGAAATTTAAAGTCTAAATATAAATCTTGACTTAGGGATGCGAGTTATGTACAATGACTACAACTCACAAAAGTCAGATCCAAAACCTCAGAAATGAAGGTTTCTGATAAACGTGGTTGATGTAACAAGAAGAGATATAGTCTACAACCAGGCGATACGTCAAGGTCTCAAACCCCAGCCCCTGCTAAATAGACAATTCCAGTTACGATGGTTTGGCCATGTCTGCAGAATGGGAGAAGATCGGCTACCACGAGAAATATAGAAAACTAAGAGCCAGGGATCCAGACCCCCAGGACGACCCAGAGTTCCCTCAGAGGACAACATTAGACAATCTCTGAAGGACCGAAGACTAGACTGGAACCAGGCCAGGAGGAAGACAGCCGAAAGGACATTACGGAGCTCTCTCTCGCCAATCTCTATACATCACGGTAGAAGATGAACAGGACATTACGGAAAATTAATATGAAACAAATACAAAGGTATGTTATAAGGCACTCGTAGGAAATAAAGAAGTAGAACACTAGACAACAGAAAAACAACAGACATGAGTGGCTTACCCAGGATTTGAACCCTGGACCTTCCGTGCGACAACACCGCCTAGCTATGCAAGCGAATCACACTGTCCTCCCTGCCATCTACGCATCCCCAATAAGGATGTTTCAATGACAGGTCATTAGTGCGAACCTCTATACATAACACCGGAAGTTTACCATGGGCAGTTCAGCCTATTAATGACGCAATCACTTCTGTTGTTCCCCTATATATCAGTATTGGTCAGTCCAACAAGACAAAGACCTTAATACTGTGTCCAGTATGATAGTAGACTTAGAACAGTAAGAACAGGACAGAGGGCTGTTGTCTAGTGTTCTACTTCTTTATTTCCTACGAGTGCCTTATAACATACCTTTATATTTGTTTCATATTAATTTACTGTTTACAGGCCTCGTGGTTTCCCTTCCTTATGTGTTATAAATGTTTAGGACATTACGGAGCTCTCTCTCTCTCGCCAATCTCTACACACCACGGTAGAAGAGGAACGACTAAGTAAGTTAAAAAAAAAAATAACCAAACTAACAAGTATAAACAACTCATCCAAAGAATCATCATTTTCTTCTTCGCTCCCAATGGAGCACTGGACCACTACTGCAACTGGTCACCTTTCAGGAAGCCAGCACAAAGAATTCACATGCCCTTGTTGTGGTAGTTTCTGTAGTAGTCCGTTTTACATGATGAGGTTTGGAGTCCTTTATTAGTCGCCTAGTATAACATGCATGATGGAGCGCTAGTCTTAATTTTTATTTGTCCCATTACGAGACCCCCCGAGGAACTACATGGGGCTATCAATAAAATACCAGCAGACAAAAAAATCTGAGAAGACGCTGGTGTTGAACAGGGCACCCAGTCAGAAAACAAATTGATAACATTACAAGGTAGTCCTTGTTCCGAAATCAACCAGTATAAAGTAATAGAGGAGACCCATAAACAACGTGGAGTAGGGAATTAGTTATAGACGTGAACTGAATAAAGAAGGCAGTGAAAGAACTCTAACGGATAGAACAAGGGATGAAGCCTGGGGGTGTTGTTGTTGAAGGACTGTGCTCCTCGGGGGTCTAAAAGGTCATGATAATAATTTAACTAAGACTTTTTAACTGTATTAATACCTCCAGTCATCTTGACCACCATCTATACCACAAGTACAGGGTTGGTACAACAGATCTCTGCTCCTGTGGCACGAGCCACCATGACAGCCGAACATCTGATCCAGTCCAGGCCAACATACAGCAGTGAACGGAGGAGCATGAGGCAACAATCTACTTCTCTCCACATAATATCATTATTTATGTTAGACATACGCCCTAGTATAACCGACTAGGTTGAACGGAACTTGCCTCGCCAAAACGAGGCAAAAAAAAAAAAAAAAAAACTTGTCTCTACGACAAACTGCAGATGTTAGGTACCTTGAGCGGACTCTGCATTTATTAGAGTCTTTAATGTAGAAGTCTGAAGGCGAACGAGATGTCACGAACCATGAGCTGACTACTGCATTTATTAGAGTCATTAATATAAGGTCTGAGAGCGAACGAGATGTCACGAACCATGAGCTGACTACTGCCTTTATTAGAGTCATTAATGTAGAAGTCTGAGAGCGAACGAGATGTCACGAACCATGAGCTGACTATTGCCTTTATTACAGCGATTAACGTGGGAGTCAGGAACCATGAGCTGACTACTGCCTTTATTAGAGCCATTAATGTGGGAGTCTTGAGGGCGAATGAGATCCCCACAGCAAAATCTCTCTTCTCCATTTTTCATCGCTCCTGCTTATTTTCTGCTCATTGCGTTCTGCTCACATATCATACTGTCTGTCTTAACCAAACTCTTAATTCAAACCGTGCCCACTGATGTTTTCTTGTGTTCACTCAGTCATAGGCCCCGATCTGATGAAAATTATTCCACGCATCGCAGCCGCACCGCCACCCGCTCGCCACCCGCGGATCGCTTCTAGAGGGCCCCAACTCCCTCGTCGTCGCCACTGCGCCATACTCTACGCGCTAAGTGACTCAACGCCACATCCCCGTCGACTCTCACCTCTCGACTTTCCGTGTCCTCTACAATATATCCCCTTCGATCTCCCCCACCGCCACCTCCCCCAACGCGCCCTCACTCCTACACCTCACCGACCTACGCTACGCTGCTTCTCCGCCGGCTCTACGCCCCGACCCCTAACGTCACGCGACGCCCCGCTGCTCGTGACCTGCTGCAACGCCCACTCTCCCCTCGACTAACCTCTCCATCCCCTCCTACACCTAACCGCGCCTCCCCGTCCCGCCCCTCACACGCTCCGCCCGTGCGCGGCCCGTTCCGCATCTACCTACTGTCTCGAACTACGCTCCTCCTCACCCAACGCCTCACAATTTCCTACTCTCCATCAACCCCTCAATACCTCTAGCTCTACTACTGTCAGCCTATCAACTACTCCCATCTACACTCCGCCCCCCCTCTCTCCACTCTACGCTCTGCGCCGCCCCCGACTCTACTCACCAATCCATCCTCTACCGGTTGCCACTACTCCCACTCATACTCATCCTGCCCCTCTGCCCAAACTCCCCCGTGGGCCCCCCCCCCTCACCCCTAAACCTCCCCCCTCCCCGCCCACTACCCCCTCCCACCCCGTCCCCTCCTACCCCTACGCCCCCCCCACCTAAACCCCACCCCCCCCCCTCCACACCCCCCCCTCCGCCCTCTCACGCGCCCGTCCCCCCTCTCTCGCCCCCCTTCGGATTCCCCCCCCCCCGACCTCTGCTACCTCGCGGCCGCCTCCCCCACTATCGCCCCTCCCCTCCGTACTCCCGATTCTGCACCCCCCACCCCCCCGACCCCCCGTAACTACTGCCCCCACCCCCTGACTCCTCCTACCCCCACTGTCAGGGTCCCTCACGCCCACGATGCCTCGCCCCCTCCCCCCCCCCGTTCGCCCCCCCCCACACGGCGCACTGCCCCCATGCGCCCTGCGCTACCGCCGCGAACTGCGACTCCCTGCGTCAACGTGCTCTCCGTCTCTACGCACGCCCTGCCACCTCGCGCCCCCCTCCCCTCACTCTGCGAATTCCGACTCCTCGGCCCTGCCGCCAAGCGCTGCCGGTCCCATCACGCGCCACGTCACGTCGCCGTCACGCCCGGCCGCCACCCTCAAATAAAATAAAAACTAACTCACGAACTCTCCCACTTTGGCACTTACACTTTGCCGTATCGCCCTCACGCCCGCGTGGTCCAACTCTTCGTCCACTTCACGTACTCTTCTCTGCCTCACTCCTGTACGCTACTCCCTACTTCTTCGTCCTCCTCGGCCAGTACTCTGCCCCGCCGCCTTCTACCTTCCCTCCTCTCACGTACTCACTCCACGCTCCCTCCCCTCTCCACTCCCTACTGTAACTCCCTCCACCTCCACCGCTCTCTCCTACCCCACTCCTCTCGCCACCCCTCTCTCCCCCTACCATCCCGCCTCACGCCTCTCACTCTCCCTACTGGCTCCCAACCCTCGTCTATACTTCCTCGCCGCCCTCACGTTCCCACGCCACTACTCCTCCCTCCCCCATTCACGCCCTCCTCTCCCACCCTCGACAGCCACTCACGTCTCTTCCCCTCACACGCACGCCCTTCGCACTCTAACCTGCCGCCCGTGCTCTGCCTCCTCACTCAGCCGCCATACGCCCCACTCCCGCCCTCGCCCAATCTGCGCTCCCCGACTCCCCCTCCCACTCTCCGGCGCACTCGCCTCACGAGACTTGTGGCCCTACCTACCCTCACTCTATACGACTCTACCGACCTTCGCTCCTCACTCATCCGCCCAACCTCGGGACCCTCCCGGACGCATGCGCTCACCCCCTTCTACCCACTCCACTCCGCCACTCCCTCTCTTATGCCTTCGCCTACGCTCACACTCCCGCCTGCGCCCTTCCCACTCCCTCACGGCTGCCCTGCGCCTCCTCAACCTACGCCCTCTACGTACAACTCCGATACTAACTCCTGCCCCCTACTCCGGGGGTGATGCTAACGATCCCTTCTCGCCTCCTGCACGCCCGGCCACTCCCACTCCCTCCCTCACTAGCTCCCCCTCCCCCGAGAGCGCTACGCTCTCCTACGCCTCCCACCTCGCTGCGCCCGTACACGACGTCTCTACAACTCCTCTCACCTCCTCTACCCTCGCTACGCCGCCTTACGCACTACGGCTCCTCCACGACTCTTAACCCTACTCTATCTCACCAAACCCAACTGCCTACGCGCCCTTACCCATACGCCTCCACGCCACACTCGAACCTCTCCTCAAAACTAACCCAAACGCCCACTCCCTATCCCTGCGCGACGTCGGCAAACCGGCGGCCACCCCGCCGACGCTACGCAACGACGCCCTACCGCTCCTTCAGTTACACGACCACCTCCAACGTTCGGACCGCTCTCGCTGTACCGACGAACGCCTCCCGACGCCAGCTCTCGCCCCTACCTGCCCCTGCTGACGGCGCCGCTGTCAAACTCTCGGTCCTACGACCACTCCACTCCCGAACACCCTCCCCGTGGTGCGGGCCTTTCTTCTCCCGCGCCTCCGACCTCCGCACTCCCTTACCACTCCTCCTCGGCACTTACTTGTCACTCTCTGCCCCTCCTGCCGTCCACTCCTGAACCGCTCAAACTGCACGCCACTACGCGTCCTCGAACGACCCTCCTAGCTCTACGCGCGGCCTCACGCTCCTCTGTCCGACTCCGCGACGTGCTACCTGCTACGACTCCTACTACTCACTCTCCCTCGCCCTCCACCTCTCTCCCCTACCTCGACCTCTCTCGCTTCGTCACTCTCTCCCTCTACCCGCTACACGCTACTCCCACGCGTCTCACGCCGACTGGCGCCTCCTGACACCCCCCGCACTGAGCTCTCCACGTCACGCCCCGAAACCGCGGTCCTCGCTCCCTAACCCTCCGGCTACGTCTATCCCCCTGCTTGCACGCTCCACGCCCTCACGACCCTCGACCTCCTACTCTCCCTCCTACTCTTCCGCTTCCCCCACGCGCTACTACTCGCTACTGCCTCCTGCTCACTCCTTCACGCCTGCCGCTTCCCCACTCAACTGCCCACCTCCTAAGCCCACTCACGTCGCTTGCTGACTCTCCGCCTCTTCCGCCGCACATACACCCGCCAGCGACTCCCCTCACACTCCCGACCTCTGCCGCGCTCACGTACTCCTCCCTACCCTACTACTTACGCTACTCAGCTACTACGTCCTCCCCCTGCTCCACTGCCACCACCCTCCCGACGCGCCCGAACTCCTACGAACCTCACCTCCCCGCGCCTCCACTGCCATTACATATACCCAACGACTCTTCGCTCTACGACCTCCTCCCACTCTACACTGCGTCTTCCCTCTGTCTCCTCTTTAACGCGCTCGTCCCCACTATCCTCGGCCTCGCTAACCTCCTTCCTCGCCTCCCTACTACTCTACGCTCTCTCGCTCGCCGGCGGACTCACCGCAGTCAGCTCTCCTCGGTAGCACGACGTCTCCCCCCCTCCCCCCCCCCCCCCCCCCCCCCTCCCCCCCCCTACCCCCCCCCCCCCCCCCCCCTCCCTCTCTCTCTCCTCCCTCTCCCTCCCCCCCCCCCCCCCCGCCCCCTCTCCCCCCCCCCCCCCCCCCCCCCCCCCACCCCCCCCCCCTCCCCCCCCACCCCCCCCCCCCCCCCCCCCCCCACCCCCCCCCCCCCCCCCCCACCCCCCCCCCCCCCCCCCACTCCCCCCCCCCCCCCCCCACCCCCCCCCCTACCCACCCCCCCCCCCCCCCCACCCCCTCCCCCCAACCCTACCCCACCTCCGCTACCCCCCCCCTACCCACCCTCCCGCCACCCCCCCCCCCCCCCTGCATACCCCCCCCCCTCCCACTCCCCCCCCCCCCCCCCTACCTCCCAACCCCCCCCACCTCGCCCCCCCCCACCTCACCCCTCTCCCCCCCCCCTCTCGAACCCTTCGACACCTTCGATCCCAACGACGTCACTCCCAACTGCCCACGCCCCTCGACTCACGCTCCGACGTACGCCACTGTCGACGCCTGAACAAACCCAACCACAGCACCGCCGCCGAGCTCCTCCCTCCCTCCTCACTCCCATCTTCGCTCTCCCCTGACTCACTCTGCTGCTCTAACGCGGTAGCGACTCGTTTCACTCGCCTATTACTCATCTCTTCCACGCCGCCGCTGTACCCCAGCTTCCCCCCGTCCCCTAGCCGACCCGACTTCCGGGACACGCCTCTACGCGCCGCTACTCAACTGCTCAACGTCCTCTCCACTCCGACTCGGCTCTCACTGGCTGCCACTCCGTACTTCTCTTCTTCTACTCCTACTATCTAACGCCCCGCATGGCCTGCTCTGGACGCTCTCGCCCGCCGCCCACGCGACTACTACCCCCGACCCTGCACCCAAACTCTCGTTCCCCAACGCCTCCAGCCGCCACTCACGCCGCCTCGTGCCGCACCTTGACTACACCGAGAACCTGCCTGTGCACTCGTTCGCACGTCTTTTTTTCCTTTTCCTCCCGCCTGCCCTTCCCTCCTTTCTACTTTCTTTTTTCACCTGCCGTCGCCGATCCTCTCCCGCCACGCCTACGCCCTCAACCGACAACTCACCGACCGACTCACTGCATCCTCCTGCTCCCCTACTATAACGGGACCCTCCCTGCTACGCACTCGCTCCGACCCGCTACGCCTACGTGCTACACACGCAACTCCTCCGTACCTCCTCCTTCGTTCCTCTCAAGACCCAACGTGCGCGCAGCTCCTGCCTCAACGCGATGCCTACCTTCCACGCCACGCTTCGACACAACTCCCGAACAAACCAATAAAACGACCCAACGCCCTCCAACCCCAACGCTCCATCCCTACTGCAGCCGATCGACCCGACATCTCTCGCCTCCGCACTCGCCTGACCGGCCCCTCCACTAACATCCCTCCCGCTCGCTCGCAAGCTCCGGCCTCACGTGCACCACTGCCGGCTCTCCTCCTCTACTCCTCCACTTAAACGTTCCCCAACTACTTTCCTGGGCCGGTACTCTCTTTCACGCGACACGCCACCGCCGGCGCCCTCCTGGACCTCCGCCCCGCCACTACCCGACTTACTGACCGCCCGACGGACTCACTTCCTACTCGCCCTGGCATACCTACGACGCTGTCAAACGGCAAACGCCGTGCCCCCCAAAGTCCGAACTATACTCACGAATCGACTCTCGGCTCCTTCAGCCCAAGCCTACTACCCGCCCTAACTCCCCCCACTCCCACTGCCCTTCACGTGCCTCCGGTCCCCCCTCCCACCCTTCCCCACCCGCTCACTCCCACCCCCCCTCCGCTGCACGTCCCTCCCCTCCCCACTCACTCCTCCTCCTACACTCCACTCACTTCCTCACCCTCGCCTACCTACTCCTAACATACTCACTCGCTCCGCG
>JAMPIV010017579.1:0-122500 GCA_024509875.1 Oreohelix idahoensis
TCCACCCCACCTCCAATAACATCACACACCATATGAAATTATAACTTTAATAATGGCAACCAACTCCCCCCCCCCCCTCCCCCCGACACCATCCGGCTCCCACCCCACATCCCTCCACACCACAACCACATCCCACCCCTCGATCTACCCACACTCCACCCACCTCCTACCCCCCCCCCCCCCCCCTCCCCTCCACCCCACCCCCCCCTGAGCCACCCCCGATACCCCCCCCCCCCATATAACCACCTGCCCCCATCATCCCCTATTATACATCTCCCCCCCCCCCCCCCCCCCCCCCCCCCCCCAGCCTAGTAAACCCCCCCCCCCCTATATAAAGTTTCTGGTGCACCAGTGATCCCCCATGATCAGTGTTTGCCTTGGCTGGGTTCCCCATCATCCAGCTGCAAACCGGACCCACTCCCCACCCCTCACCCAGCCCCCCCCCTCAACTCTGCACATCGACTAACCCCAACCCCCCCCCCTGAGGGGGGAATACTTGCACCCCCCCCTCCCAGTAATCAAAAACCACCACCACCCCCACCCACAACATGCCCCCCCAGGCCCCCTCACCCAGGACCTGTCCGGCTTGGGTGACCCTGCCAGGAGTAAAACTCCCGCCGGCATAGCTCCCGGGATCATTGAGGCGCTCAAGCTCTCCAACCACGGCAAGGTAGGCTTACATGTGGAGAGGAGCTATCATGATTCATGGCCTAAAGTACTCTTATTAAACTCATCTCTATAAAGAATCCTCAATAACAATCCTCTCACAGGAGCTATCATGATTCATGGCCTAAAGTACTCTTATTAAACTCAGCGCTATAAAGAATCCTCAATAACAATCCTCTCACAGGAGCTATCATGATTCATGGCCTAAAGTACTCTTATTAAACTCAGCGCTATAAAGAATCCTCAATAACAATCCTCTCACAGGAGCTATCATGATTCATGGCCTAAAGTACTGTAATTAAACTCAGCGCTATAAAGAATCCTCAATAACAATCCTCTCACAGGAGCTATCATGATTCATGGCCTAAAGTACTCTTATTAAACTCAGCGCTATAAAGAATCCTCAATAACAATCCTCTCACAGGAGCTATCATGATTCATGGCCTAAAGTACTGTACACTGCAGTTATAAACACTTCCACAATAATTAAAACTGCAGTTTCATACTACGCTGTACCCACAGCGAAAAATCCGTCGACATTTTAAATTCAGCACTGTACAGGCATTTCACACTTCCCAAAAACACTGTCTTCCTACCCGGTCAAAACGCCCGGAACACTCTCCCTAAATAACACACTCGTCCCGCTCAAAAGCAGACACGAGAGTTCCTCACGGTCAACACAACTCAGTCAACCAATCATCTGCGGGCTAGCCGCGGGCTATTCTCACTCCGTTCAAAACATTACAGAATAAATATATCAGCGCTTTTCACGCTGTCTGTAATCTGTCTCTCGAAACTATCACGAGATACTCTCTAAATAATTCGATAGCTAACAAGCAATTAAGTGCTATAACTCAAAATCTATTTCAACTACTAACATACTCCAGTTTACTTCCCCTTACACCAGTTCTATTCTTAACACGGTCCGATGCGACCTAGCTATCAATTACATGAAAGAAAGGCCCCCCCCCCCCCCCCCCCCCCCCTAGAACTTTTTAAAATAAATCATCGAATTTAATTACAATCTGTAATATAAACTGGTAGATGAAAAGTGCCAGTAGCGATAATTTATTTACCGCTCTACTGTGAAAGAATACATATTTACCTGACTGTGGCTGAGCCTAATTTTTCCTCACTGGATTTAAACCATACCGGTCAGTTGCTATCATCACGCCTTGAAGGAATTTTACCTCCAGCAGCGAAATTAAAGAGACCTCATTTTCACCCCTGTATTGAATTGTGTCAGTGCCATCCCATAGACTCCTTTTATATAATAAAAACATAATAACTCTGAGTCTTCAAGTCCGGCGATTAGTGGGAATATTCGCTATCAGCAAACCTCGCTACATCTGGGGCGGGACATCGAAGTACTAGACATTTTCACGTGTCAAGAGTAATTGTTGTTTATATAATTCTATGGATTGTCTGATGCTGCAATCGGTAAGTGTGTGTGTGTGTATATGAGTGTGGATCCTCACGCGCGTGCATGAATGACAGGAAATCTAATTGGTTTTGCAAACCATTTGTTAACTTGCCTACCGGGCAATACATTTTCTGTATACTCCGCATTGTTCCTTTAAGTGGGATATTTTGTTAACTCTGTTTAACCCCCTCCCTTTCAATTGCTTAGTAAAGGGAAGAACAATTTGGGATAACAGGTTTTTTCTACCACCCATACCTAGTATTGTAACCCCTCTTTCAGAGTAATTAACTTCACTGTTAGGTTACATTACCTATGTTCCTGATAACTATCTATATTTGGACTGGGTTCATCTTTGTCTAATAAGCGGGAAGAGCGTAGTCGATACCCATATTCTTCACTACCTCCCCACCTTGTTATTTGCATTTTCTGTACTTATGATACTTTTATGTAACACTTGATATTTGTTTGTGATTTGATTTTTTTTTAGGTTAATAAACATCATAAACCTAGTTAGCACTGTGTTGGAAATACCCAAAGCCCAACATTTCCCCTATTTGTTTAATATACGTAGTTGTATCCACGTGCGTCTGTGTGTTTGAAGCACCAAATCCGTGTGAGCGCATAGGTGTGCCTGGAAACTGGCAAATAAATGTTTGACCATGAGGGATGAAGAGTAGATTGAGAGAAACGATTTGTCGTAAATAAGTCTGTCTTTTCTCTCCCCAGCAATGTTCGGGGTCTTTTTGCTGCCACTATTTTCTCCACGTTCTTCTTAATAGGCCAACTACAGCCGTGAGAAATAGTATGCCCCAGGAAGTCTAACTGTTCAAACCCGATGAGACATTTGCTAGGTCTGGCTGTGAGACCAGTTTCCTGTAGTCTCCTGAGGAGCATAGCAACCGTAGCAATATGTTCTTCATAGGTTTCCGATGCAATTAAGATGTCATCCATGAAATTATGGATATGGGGACTTTGCAAAGGTTGTAGAAGCTTCCTCATCATCCTGGTGGACACTCCTGGTGCATTATGCAAACCGAACGGCATCACGTTAAATGTGTAATGTCCTTCACTAGTGCTGAAAGCTAACAAAGGTTTTATTTCCTCCTTGACCGGTATTTGATAATAACCTTTACTGAGGTCAATCTTGGAGAAAATCTTTGCTTTGCTGAGCTTGGTGAACAACTCAGAAACAGTTTGGAGAGGTTCGGGCTGGAATTCCGTTACAGCGTTTAGCAGCCGGTAATCTATACACAGCCGAACTTCCTTATTGGGCTTCTGCAACAGCACTACACTGGAACTGTAAGGAGATGTAGACTCACTGATAATTCCTGCCTGACGCAGCTTGTCTATTTCTCCGCGAAGTGCATCAGCTTTAGCGTACGGGATGGGGTAAACTCTGGTTCGAACAGGGGTCTCGTTTGTTAATTTCGTATCAAATTCGATGAGATTTGTTCGACCAGGTACATCCGTTAAGACTGCACTGTACTGTTTTAGTAGAGCCCTGGTTTCTGTTTGTTGTTCTGGTGAGAGATTGTCGCCGAACTTGACATCTTTAAAGGATTCTGTGGGTTGCAATGGGTACTCCATGCAACCATCATCATCTTCCTCGTCTTCCGTTGCTATGGCGACAGCCAGGAGATGCTTGGAGGATGGCACTGGTCTTTCCAAATATTTCTTAAGCAGATTTATGTGGAAGACCTTCTCCTTTCCTTTGATGGAGATCTTGTAATTGGTACGTGAGATCTTTTTAAGGACGGTAAACGGCCCTTGCCATCCGATGCGAAGTTTATTGCTTCCGGTTGGAAGCAACTAGTTACTCTGTAACCTTTTCTATCACTGAGCTTTTATCATCATTCTCGTTTCTAAACCGGACCACTATTTCTAAGACTCTTTCTCTCTAAATAAATTTACGACAGGTACGTAACTGGTACATCCGGCTGCTCGTCTGCAGCACCTTCTTTAACCAGTCGGTCCGCTCTCTCGTTTCCTGGTATTCCACAATGAGACGGTATCCACTGCATGGCGACCCTGCGCTGGTTGCACAGTTCAGATAGTAGGGCTTGTATACCTGGCAATTTTCTGGACTGAAGTGCTTGGAGTGCTGATCTTGCATCTGTCAGGAATACTACAGGCTGTGGACCGAAATTGGTGTTCAACAGTTTCTCAGTTGCCATCTTGATTGCCTGGATTTCTGCATAATAGTTGTTACATAATTTTCCCGTTGGTACTCTGACCTTATCCCTAGTGTTGTTTGGTATTCTATGTACACTTCTGCTCCTCCATTCTTTACTGCATTCTGTGCTGACCCATCCGTATATACTCGGATCCAGAGGTCTTGTGGGTATTCATCATCCAGGAAACTGAGAGTGACTGTCCTACGTTGCACGCTGTTCTGTTCATCTCTGTCGAATATTCCTTTCACTTTTGTCTGGGTGTGTACTGGTAGTCCAGTCTCCTCTCTCCGAGGGGTTTGTTCTGGCACAGACTTTAGGGGTTGTCAACTTCAGGCAGGTCCGAGGTTTGTCTACGAAATCGTTAGGCCTGGGGGATAAAGCTGCTTCTTTTCAATCGCCCCATTGCTAGGTTGTGGAATCTGTCCTTCATTGAATGGCTCGGCATACAGAGGAACTTTTCTGCCTGTGTTAGCACTTTCGTGTCTCTGCGTTCTCTCAGTACTTGTATCCTCCCCATTTTCTCCATCTCCACTATAGGCGTTGATTTCATTGCCCCCGTGATGACCCTAAGTGCCTGGTTTTGCACCTTATCTCGCTCTTCTAATGTGATGTTTTATGCTGGACACCACGCAGCTGACACATATTCCAGGTGTGGTCGTATGCCCTGCTGGTAAACTTTACTAAGTATTTTCCCGCTGGCTCCCCATGTGGTTCCACTTAGTTTTCTCAGGATGGCTAGCTGTCATGGAGCAGTCTATCCTTTCTCTTCCTAAATCTTCCACATTCCTTTACTCAGTCCATCCTGTCACTGTTTTCTAGTCTTCCCTATGACCCCCTTCTTTTTTTTTCCTACGAGAACGCGAGATCAGGTGAAGTTCTTGTATTAAATTTCGTTAACAGGCCATTTAGATTCCGCAGGTAGGGTTTTGCGAAGACGCGATGGTAATGGTGGGTTTTTCTGGGTGACATCAATTAACCCGTGACCCACAGACGACCACCTATTTCCGGTCTTAAACTGTATTTATCAGAGAAAATGTAACTTTGCTTTACTCTCTTGATGAACACCGTGAAAGCAGCCTAAACTAAATTTTAAGTACATAAGACTTTTAAAGAATATACACAGATTGTACACAACTGTGTGTAAAGTCAATAACGTGCTTATGAATATATTCAAATATTCAAGTTCTGATTGTGTGAACCTGAAGTGATTTTGTGTGGTGAGTTATCTCCCAAAATTATTTGTTTAATTATTGCTTAATGATACAAGTGTAATTTGCAGAAGAAGTATGTGGTTGACTATGATAAGAAACATATGTTATGCTATTGGATTTAGTTCTTCCATATCCATTATGTACCTGTATAACATATTATTAATTTTCTTATATGATTTGCTTATAGTATTTTATTACTGTGCATTATTGCTTGCCTTATTAGAACACAACTCTGTTATGAGTATACATTATGAAAGCTGTTGTTCCTTGCTGAAAAATAATTAAGAATTAATTATTAACTAAAGATACACCAGACTACAAGACAGACTGTTGATTGTGGAAAATAGTAAGACATATTAAGTGTAGAGGAGAGACACTTGACTTGGAAGGATGAGGACAGAGCCTGTTAGACAATGGTCACTGAGATATATTTTACATACAGTGTACTGGACAGTCAAAGTCTTCAGTGGTAAGTGTGCCTATGCTCTGAGACCAAAAGTCTTCGGGGAGGAACTTAATACATGTAAAATCTCTTTAGACAAGAGATTAATGGTCCCCTTACTTTGTTCTCCAGTGCAGAGTGTCAGTAACATAGGACCTGGCTTCGACCTCCCTCAATTTTGCTGAGCCCAAAAATCAAGAAGGGACAGGGACTGAATCTTCACCCCTGAGTGTGAACCAGACATCCTTAAAGACACTAGTGCCACACAGGGCAGTCAGTCACCACCACGTGCTCTCATCAAGAAGTCACAGCAGAGTGTCCTCTCTCAGCCTACATCCTACAAGAACACTACGATAAGTATAATAAAGCGAAGGAAGACCACATACACCCATAGCCATCAAACGCTCAGACTTAGTCAGGGAAGAAAATAAGGCACCCCACTGGGACCTAGATTCCTGTTTATTTTTCAGATTTAAACGTCCATATATTTTTTTTTTCATCAGATGTAAAATAACCCTTTGTAAATGTGATTCCCTTAATAAATAGCATATTGTTTATTTACTTACTACACGTCTGAGTCAATTTGATAAAATATCATAAGCCTGTCCAGGGCTCTCTTTTTGTGATTACTTCCCTTTCTTGTTTACTGTCCTTTTTTTTTTTACTGTCGAATTGTCAACATCGTGTGGTGTATGTTAGTTGTGGAACAAAGTCACGTGGGAGAACAACTTGTCTGATATTCTTATATGGTATTTAATTACCCTTGATTCCAGACAGTTAACCTCTTGGTTTCATAACAAATAACATCATTATTACAGTATTGCAAGAAAATCAATCTATATTCTTAGTGTTATAGTGAGCAGTTGACCTGTGTCGACCTTGCTCTCTCCCTACGCGTGACAAGTGGGGGCTCGCCTCGAGATTTAAGTATCCTAGCGCACAGTAGCTCTCGCTGGTGATACGAATAGCAAAGAGCTGAGGCATAAACCATTGCCTTTGCTCAAAAATATTGCTTTTCTTCACCTTCTAGAGTGAGAATCTTTTTCTATCCCCTAGACTTTATCGTTGTAGCATCTGGACAGGATATTAAGAATTAATTGAAGCTAGTAGTGTGGTGGTTTTCCTTTTTCAAATAACTTTCTAAGAAGTTAATTTTAGTTAAGGAGTGAGTGAGTGTATGGAGTTAATGTGCTATTAGTCATATTCTATTCACTGACTAACATTATTGCTTTGGTAAAAAATTGTTCTTGTATATTGGGAGATAATTTACCCACAAGATTTATTCAGCACCAACAATGGCTGAATTAGCCAAAGTAAGATCTAGTTTAATGGAATTCGCTAAGGACATGGGGATGGTAGGTAATGAGTTAACGAGTTTCATTAGCGCCGAAATCGATAAACATCTTGACAGAGAAGAGAGATTAGAAAAGGAGCGAGCAGAGAGAGAAGCACAGGAGAGGAGAGAAATTCGACAAGCAGAGGAGAGAGAAAAAGAAAGGCAGCATGAAACTAGATTAAAGGAATTAGACGTAGAAGCTAGAAGAGTTGAAGTAGAGGCTAGTCCCAGTACATTAGAATCTTCTGGTGCCTCTCCTTCAGCAGATGGTAGCCCAATTACCAGTCATGCTCCAGGAACAAATGCTATGTCATTTCCCTTAGAAATTTTCTCCAACAGCGCCGAGAAAATCGACACGTACCTTGATAGATTCGAACGATTTGCCTCGTCGTATGGTCTGGACAAAGATAAATGGGCGCTCAAACTCTCACAAGGATTGCGTGGAACAGCATATGAGGTGTACATGAAGTTGCCAATTACTGAGCAAAATAAATATGATACTCTAAAGAAGGCCCTTTTACAAAGATTTGAACTTAATTCAGAAGCTTACAGGAAGCAGTTTCGTCGGGCCAGAAGAGACATAGGGGAAACATTTGCACAGTTTGCATCTCGCCTCGAATCCTATCTGCAAAAATGGCGCACGTTAGGAAACTTTCCTGAGTCTCTGGAAGGGATTCAGGAAATGATTATTATGGAACAACTCAAGGACACAATGACACCAGATATGAGAAGGTTCCTAGCAGAGCATGGGGCCGAAAACCTTGAGTCGTTACTCACTCTGGCTGAAAGGTTTCAGGGAGCTTTGGCAGAAGCTCAGTCTACAAGACGGAAATATACTGATATGCCTGCAAAAGCATCTACACACCCCTGTTCCGACAATCACCCTAAATCTAGTGGATTTTCCCATAAAGCACAGAACACATCACAAACTTATAATAGGATAAAACAGGAGAGGACCTCTACTAACCAGGAGACGGGGAGGAAGTGGTGTAAGGTGTGTAAGACAAACACACACCACACTCAAGAATGTAAAATTAAACCCGCTCCTCAACATGCTGCATTTCATACAGACAAAATCGCCAAAGAAGAATTCAATGAGGCAAACGAATAGCCTCAATCGACCGTCCGTTACCGACACAGTGAAGGTAAATGGACAGCACGTATTATGCCTCTATGACACGGGACTGGAATTTGATGCAGTTGTCGCCTCATCACTGGTAGACCCTGGCCAGGTAACACCAGACACTGTGGAACTTCGTGGAGCCACAAAAGGTGACAAGACAATGACTCTGCAAATAGCAAATATCCAGGTGGAATCCCGCTTTGTGTCAGGACAGATCAGAGCAGCAGTCATGGATGACCCAATCTATGACCTGATCTTGGGTTGTAGATACGTATTCCTAGGTGAACCAAAAGAACCTCTTGTTATTGCGGCAGTGACAACCAGAAGTAAAGCTGCGAGCAAACAGGAGCCAGCACCTGTGCAGAATCCCCTCCCTCAGGAGTTAAAGAATGCTCAAACACAGGATACAACTCTGGCCTCCTGCTTCAAGAAACTGCCATTTGCCAATACTCCCCTGCAGAAAGGAAACTTTTATATGAAATTGGGATTAATATATCGTAGAGCAGGAAACATAGGACTAGAACATGGGCAACTAGTCGTTCCATCTACGTACAGGAACCAAATCTTGGAGATGGGTCATGCACTTCCATTCAGTGGTCACATGGGTCAAAATGCCACCATGCAACGCATATCAGCCCATTACTATTGGCCGGGGATGAATGCAGATATCATCCGATTTGTTAAGTCCTGTGCCCAGTGTCAAAGAGTGGCACCTAAACATTGGACATCCCCAGCGACGTTAGGAGAGATGCCAATAATAGGAACTCCCTTCGAGAGAGTAGCTGTGGATATCATAGGACCTCTTCTGAGAACTAAAAGGAGGAACCGCTGCATTTTAACACTAGTCGACACATGTACAATGTGGGGTGAAGCCATTGCACTACCCTCATCAGACTCAGTGCATGTAGCAGAAGCATTAGTGAGTATATTCACCAGGCTAGGTTTTCCTCGACAAATACTTACGGATAATGGGTCACAGTTCAAGGGAAAGTTAGCGGAAGAGGTTTTCCGAGTATTTCGTACACAGCATATTCACACCTCGCCCTATCATCCTCAGTCCAATGGACAAGTTGAGAGGTTCAATGGAACTCTCATCACTATGTTGCGCAAATTGGCTCAGGAAAAACCAGAAACCTGGGATTTGTTTCTGCCTGCAGCACTATTTGCCTACCGAGAAGTGCCACACTCTTCGACAGGTCTCTCTCCCGCCACCTTATTGTTCGGGCGTCCAATCAAAGGACCGCTTGAAGCTCTTCTTCGGGCTATGACAGATGAAAGTGCAGACGACAGTATTGTTACGGCGTCAAAATATGTCCAGGAACTCAAGGAACGCTTAAAGGTTGGTTGGGAGATGGCATCAACAAACTTGCGACGAGCGCGTAGTAAGTATGCCAAACATTACAACAAATCAGCCAAGGACAGGGATTTGCATATTGGGGAGAAAGTACTTTTGTTGTTGCCCAGTGGCAACAATAAACTTCAAATCGGTTGGCAGGGACCATTTGAAGTGGTACAGAAGATTTCTCGTACTAATTATAAAATCTCCAAGAAGGGGAAACATAAGATTTATCATGTAAATCTTCTTAAAAAGTACGTTGAACGCCCAAACCCCGAACCAGCTCATCTTATGACCCTGGCGGTTGCCACAGAAGTGGATAATGAAGACAAAATATATGTTGAGTATCCGCTTCGTCCACAAGAATCGCACAAGGATGTGCAAATAAGCTCAACTTTAGGGAGTGCAGAAGTTGAACAAGTCAAACAACTTTTAGAAGAACACTCAGAAGTGCTCACAGATAGGCCGGGTCTGACAAATCTCGTCGAGTTTGAGATGAAAGTGACAGATCCAACTCCTGTCAGGGTGAAAACATACCCAATACCGTATGCAAAAGCAAGTGCATTGCAAGAGGAAATTGAGCAATTACTAAACGCCAATATAATATCCAAATCTGAATCACCCTATAGTGCGAGTGTTGTGCTCCTCCAAAAACCTAGTGGAGAAGCTCGTCTCTGCATCGACTATAGACGACTTAATGCTGTGACAGAGTTCCAACCAGAACCCTTACCTGACCCCAATGGACTCTTCACCAAATTAAGTAAGGCCAAATTCTTCACAAAAATTGACCTGAGCAAGGGTTATTATCAAATCCCGGTCAAGAAAGAAATTAGGCCGTTGCTTGCTTTCAGTACGTCTGAAGGACATTATCAGTTTAATGTTCTGCCATTTGGGTTGAGCAACGCTCCGGGTATCTTCACCAGAATGATGAGGAAATTACTCACCCCATTGCAAAATAATGCCATCCACAACTTTATGGATGACATATTAATATCAACGAGCACATTTGAGGAACATTTGGAAGCCCTCGCCCAGCTGCTCCAGCGACTGAAAGAGACGGGACTTACGGCGCGACCCAGTAAATGTTTAATTGGTTTCAAGGAGTTAGAATTTCTGGGACACACGATCACTCATGGCTGTATGTGGCCTGTGGATAAAAACGTTGAGAAAATAAAACAAGCACCGCGTCCTATTACCAAGAAAGACACCCGTTCAATTCTGTACCTTTGTGCATATTACCAGCGCTTTATTCAGGGTTTTAACACACTGACCGCCCCGCTGACGGATCTGACCAGGAAAGGCCAGCCAGAGAAAGTAGTTTGGACTCCGGATTGTGAAGAAGCGTATGCTACACTTAAACACAAGCTGACATCACGACCTATACTGAGACTACCAGACTTAGCAAAGCCGTTTGTTCTGCGCGTAGACGCATGCAACATTGGGATTGGGTCTTCACTGATGCAGACAGATGATGACAAACCTGACTTGTTGTTTCCTGTAGCCTATGCCAGTCGTAGGTTAAACTCAGCAGAGAGGAATTATTCTACAATTGAAAAGGAGTGTCTTGCCTTGGTATGGGCGGTACAAAAACATCAGCCATATCTCTATGGAGTAAAATTTACAGTACAAAGTGACCATGCCCCACTTATGTTTCTAGCGGCGTCAAAGAAACTTAATGCACGACTCATGCGTTGGGCTTTACTACTTCAGCCCTATTCCTTCAAGGTGGAATACATCCCAGGGAAGATCAACGTGGGAGCAGACTTTCTGAGCAGGCATACGCTGGCAGAATTAGACACAATCGAAGAAACACCATCGGATTCAGCATCGCTGTCCGAGAGGATCGTAAAAGTAAATGAAGAGAGTGAAGTTTAGACGTGACGTTAGAATCATACGTGATAGGATGCACAGAGAAAGTTAGACTCGCGTTGTTAGTCTGACCACTAACTTAAATGGGGGGGCTATCTGTCATGGAGCAGTCTATCCTTTCTCTTCCTAAATCTTCCACATTCCTTTACTCAGTCCATCCTGTCACTGTTTTCTAGTCTTCCCTATGACCCCCTTCTTTTTTTTTCCTACGAGAACGCGAGATCAGGTGAAGTTCTTGTATTAAATTTCGTTAACAGGCCATTTAGATTCCGCAGGTAGGGTTTTGCGAAGACGCGATGGTAATGGTGGGTTTTTCTGGGTGACATCAATTAACCCGTGACCCACAGACGACCACCTATTTCCGGTCTTAAACTGTATTTATCAGAGAAAATGTAACTTTGCTTTACTCTCTTGATGAACACCGTGAAAGCAGCCTAAACTAAATTTTAAGTACATAAGACTTTTAAAGAATATACACAGATTGTACACAACTGTGTGTAAAGTCAATAACGTGCTTATGAATATATTCAAATATTCAAGTTCTGATTGTGTGAACCTGAAGTGATTTTGTGTGGTGAGTTATCTCCCAAAATTATTTGTTTAATTATTGCTTAATGATACAAGTGTAATTTGCAGAAGAAGTATGTGGTTGACTATGATAAGAAACATATGTTATGCTATTGGATTTAGTTCTTCCATATCCATTATGTACCTGTATAACATATTATTAATTTTCTTATATGATTTGCTTATAGTATTTTATTACTGTGCATTATTGCTTGCCTTATTAGAACACAACTCTGTTATGAGTATACATTATGAAAGCTGTTGTTCCTTGCTGAAAAATAATTAAGAATTAATTATTAACTAAAGATACACCAGACTACAAGACAGACTGTTGATTGTGGAAAATAGTAAGACATATTAAGTGTAGAGGAGAGACACTTGACTTGGAAGGATGAGGACAGAGCCTGTTAGACAATGGTCACTGAGATATATTTTACATACAGTGTACTGGACAGTCAAAGTCTTCAGTGGTAAGTGTGCCTATGCTCTGAGACCAAAAGTCTTCGGGGAGGAACTTAATACATGTAAAATCTCTTTAGACAAGAGATTAATGGTCCCCTTACTTTGTTCTCCAGTGCAGAGTGTCAGTAACATAGGACCTGGCTTCGACCTCCCTCAATTTTGCTGAGCCCAAAAATCAATAAGGGACAGGGACTGAATCTTCACCCCTGAGTGTGAACCAGACATCCTTAAAGACACTAGTGCCACACAGGGCAGTCAGTCACCACCACGTGCTCTCATCAAGAAGTCACAGCAGAGTGTCCTCTCAGCCTACATCCTACAAGAACACTACGATAAGTATAATAAAGCGAAGGAAGACCACATACACCCATAGCCATCAAACGCTCAGACTTAGTCAGGGAAGAAAATAAGGCACCCCACTGGGACCTAGATTCCTGTTTATTTTTCAGATTTAAACGTCCATATATTTTTTTTTCATCAGATGTAAAATAACCCTTTGTAAATGTGATTCCCTTAATAAATAGCATATTGTTTATTTACTTACTACACGTCTGAGTCAATTTGATAAAATATCATAAGCCTGTCCAGGGCTCTCTTTTTGTGATTACTTCCCTTTCTTGTTTACTGTCCTTTTTTTACTGTCGAATTGTCAACATCGTGTGGTGTATGTTAGTTGTGGAACAAAGTCACGTGGGAGAACAACTTGTCTGATATTCTTATATGGTATTTAATTACCCTTGATTCCAGACAGTTAACCTCTTGGTTTCATAACAAATAACATCATTATTACAGTATTGCAAGAAAATCAATCTATATTCTTAGTGTTATAGTGAGCAGTTGACCTGTGTCGACCTTGCTCTCTCCCTACGCGTGACACTAGCTTCCTCCTGGCCTTTGTTGCTGCCTTGTTGATGTGCTTCTTCCATGTCAGCCTATCATCGAATGTAACTCCGTGATAGGTGGGTTGTTTATCTTCTCTCAGGAGCTCTTCATTTATTTTGATGACACTAGCTATTTGTTTGGGAGAGAGGGTGAAGAGCGTAGTGCAGCACTTGTCTGTGTTGATGCTGACACACCATCTATTTGCCAATGAGGTTAAGGCACCTATAGCTCTTTGTAGCAGTTTGGTGGCCACTGTTGCATGCTCATCTGTGCACCATATTACCAGGTCATCAGCGTACATTGCCACTTTCATTCCATGTGGTAGTTCAGCAACCAGGTCGTTGATGTAGACAAGGAAAAGTGTGGGGGACAGAACCCCTCCCTGAGGGACGCCATGACGCAGTAGAATTTTCTTACTCTTGAGGCCATCTAGTTGTACTCGGGCTCTTCTGTTATGCAAGTATGCTATCACCCATTTGTACATCCTACCATTCACTCTACAGTTTCTCAGTTTCTTCAGAAGCCCTTCTTTCCAAACCTTGTCAAATGCTTTCCTTAGATCTATCCATGATTTTATCTTGGAACGCATCCTCAATCTCTTGGGAAACGTAATAATAATAATAATAGCCCCTTCAGTAATAACTGACTATGGGAATGCGCCCCTGAGGTGACAGCCCTCAACTGCTTATTTTCCTGGTGCTCCTTTCGACGTTTTCTCCTCACCTCTGCTTCTTGTGTGAGCCTCTCTTCGCCCAATCTGAGGTGGTGCCGTAAATAGCATCGCCACTTTCTGCGATCGGCAGCTTCATCCTCCCATGTTGCTGGATCCATGTCCAGTGCCCTCATATCTCTCTTGCACACATCTTTGAACCTCAGCTGTGGTCGCCCAACTGTTCTCTTGCCATCTGCTAATTGTCCGTAGAAGATATCTTTTGGGATGCGACCATCTTCCATGCGGCGAACATGGCCAAGCCAGCGAAGTCTGCGCTGTCTAAGCAGCGTATACATACTTTGAAGGCCAGCACGTGACAACACCTCTACATTTGTCACTTTATCTTTCCACGAGATGCCGAGGATGCGGCGTAGACACCGCAAATGGAAGGTATTGAGCCTTCTTTCTTGCTTAGCATAGGTCGTCCAGGTCTCGCTGCCATATAGGAGTGTGCTGGTGACGCAGGCATTATATACCGCAGCTTTGGTCTTCATTGTGAGTTTAGAGTTTCCCCAAACACGCGATGTGAGGGGGCAAAGGTAGCTGCAGCTTTGCCAATGCGGCTGTCGATTTCTGTATCCAGTGAGAGTTTGTCATTGATGGTAGACCCTAGGTATGTGAAGTGGTGCACCACTGCCAATTCATAGTTATCGATAGTGATAACTGGTGCAGCACCCACATCCTGACTCAGCACATTCGTTTTCTTTAGACTTATTGGGAGGCCAAAGTCCTTGCATGCTTTAGTGAAGCGATTCATCAAGCTCTGAAGCTCCTGTTGGCTTTGAGTGACGACTGCAGCATCATCAGCGAACAACAAGTCTCTTATAGTGACTCTTCTGATTTTTGTTTTTGCCTTCAGCCTTGAAAGATTAAACAGACGGCCATCTGACCTAGTGTGAAGGCATATTCCTTCAGTTGCATCTCTGAATGCATGTTTCAAGAGTAAGGCAAAGAAGATTCCGAAGAGGGTCGGAGCCAGAACACAGCCTTGTTTAACGCCACTTCGTATATCGAAGGGCTGTGACGTGCTTCCAGCATATTGGACTGTTCCCTTCATGTCGTCATGGAATGACTTTATCATTTCCAGCATTTTAGAAGGGCAGCCTATTTTCAGGAGGATTTTAAAGAGTTCATCCCTACTAACCAGGTCGAATGCTTTTGTGAGGTCTATAAAGGCGATATATAATGGTCTTTTCTGCTCTCTTGATTTTTCCTGAAGCTGGCGGAGAGAGAAGATCATGTCTGTTGTTGATCTGCCAGCTCGGAATCCACACTGTGCCTCTGGATATATGCGCTCAGCTAACTTGTGTAGTCGCATTAAGATGACTTTGGCAAAAACCTAACCAACAATACTAAGAAGAGAGATGCCTCTGTAGTTATTGCAATCACTTCTGTCTCCTTTATTTTTATACAGTGTTACAATCTTGGCATCTCGCATGTCTTGAGGAATAGTTGTCTCTTCCCATTACTGGCACAGCATCCTATGCAGGGGATGTAATAGCGTGCTCTTACAGCATTTGATTAAATCAGGAGGAATCCCATCACTGCCTAGTGCTTTGCCAGAGGCCAAGCTATCAATGGCCTTACTGAGTTCCTCTAATGTTGGTTCGGCATCCAGCTCCTCCATAGTTGGCAGACTATTGACAGCATCAAGGGCTGCAGGCGTAACGGTATTGTCTCTAGCGTAAAGCTCAGAGTAGTGCTCGACCCACCTCTCCATCTGCTTACCCTTATCGGTTAGCTTCTCTCCGCTGATGGTTTTTAGCGGTGCCGTCTTACTTTTATGGGGGCCAAGTGCTTTCTTTATACCGTCATACATTTGTCTAATGTTGCCTGTTTGCGCTGCGAACTGGATGCTCTCACTGAGCTGGAGCCAATAGTCATTTGCACAGCGTCGAGCAGTTTGTTGAACTTTGCTTCTCGTAGCCCTCAGGATCTGTAGGGTTCTGGCACTCGGTGAACGTTTGTATTCATTCATAGCACTGCGCTTAGCTTCAATAACAGGTGCCATCACATCTGATGAAGCGTCAAACCAGTCATTTGACTTTGCTGTTTTCTTACCAAAGGTGGCAAGTGCAGTACTTTGAATGGTGTTCCGTAGATGCTCCCAGTTCTCTGTAATAGTATCACCATGCTGAGGGCTACTGAGCACTTTCTTGAAGGTCGCAGTGAATTGAGCGATCATGAAAGGGTCTGACATCTTGCTGGTATCAATGCGTGGTTTCCCTTCATGTCTGACACGATAGAGTTTTCTTGGTTGTGCTCTGATTTTGCAGCAAACCAAGGAGTGATCTGTGTCACAGTCTGCACTATGGTACGAGCGCGTGGAGAGCACAGACCTGAGGAGTGGCCTTCTGACGAGAATCAGGTCAAGTTGGTGCCATTGCTTGGATCGTGGGTGTCTCCATGACACCTTATGCTGGGGTTTTGTCTCAAAGTAGGTGTTGGTCACGCAGAGATCATGGTGGACGCACAACTCTAAGAGCCGTTGTTCGTTTTCATTCATCTTGCCAATACCAAACCTGCCCAGACATGAAGGCCATGAAACATTATCGGCACCCACTCTAGCGTTAAAGTCACCAAGGAGAACAAGCTGTTCTTGCCTAGGTATGCTTTTGATTACTGCTGCTAGATATTGCACCCCTGATGGGGGCTGCCCAGTTTGAAGCGGGCGGTAGCTGTCCAGTGAGATCCTAGAACCTCTCCCACTGTCGGAAGTAGCCCCTGGCGCCATTTGGTAGAATAACACTGCCTAAAGAATAACACTGCACCCTGCTGTGGTACAAGAAGGTTTTCACTTTCAAGGTACCACTGTAGCCTGAGGTTGATGATACGTTCCATTGTTTTGCAGAGACAGCTTGTAAGGCTGATTGGTCTGTAGCTGGAGGCCGTGGAACTGTCTTTTCCTGGTTTTAGGAGTGGTATCATGATTGCTTCCCTCCAGGTTTGTGGAACTTTGCCCGAGTTCCAACAGATATTGAAGATCTGCAGCAGCTTTGTTTTTGCTGCGGTTCCCAAGTTCTTAATCATTTCATTGGACACTCCATCAACTCCTGGCAACTTTCTCATTTTCAATTTGGATATTGCAAGCTCCAGTTCTCTGAATGTGATTGGTGCCTCCATAACTTCAGGTATGGTTCCATCTCGTCCTGCGTATTGTTGTTTCTCACGAGTCTCCTGTTGCTTCTCTGGGCTAACTTCGATGTTGTTGTCTTTAGCAAGGGAGTCTACAAAGTGATCAGCTGCCTGTTTTCCCATGAGGATGTTTCCATCTTTGTACAGTGCAATCTTTGAGTTTCTCCCTGATCATCGTTAAGTTGTTTTACCAGCTTCCACAGTTTCCTTGTATCTCTTTCGAAGTTCAAGGACTGTTTTCTCCTTCCAGCTTCTCCGCCTGGCCTGCAACTTGGTCCTTTGAAATTTGGCCTTAGCTTGCTGGTAGTTATTGTGGTGTTCTTGGCATGGACTGGTCTCTGCCGGCTTTCGAGATGTTTCCACGTCGTTGTGCAGTTGCTCTAGCTCACTATTCCAATATGGTTTGTAGTGCTTACGAGCCTCTCTAGGTATTGTTTCACGAGCAGCCTGTAGAATGCACCTGCTGAATTCATCGACTACCTTATTGATGTCTTTGTCTACAGTCAGATCTCTAGCCAGTATACTGGTACGATGCTGGGACATTGTCCAGTCTGCCTTCTTGTAGTTCCACCTAGAGAGAGTGCTGATCTCCTTGACATGTTCCTTTTTCACAATTAGGAAGACTGGCCGGTAGTCGCTGCCTCCAAGTTGTTTCCCTACAACACGTGTGGTTTTCCACTCCAGGCCTGGTGAGTGGAATGCCAGGTCTGGTGTAGAAGTAGTGTGCCATGATCTCGAGTAGAAGGTTGGTGGGTCGATTGGCTGGTTAATCAGGATAAGCCCATTGTCATCCTGCCAGTTTTCAAGCTCATCACCTCTCCTGTCCATGTGATCATAGCTCCAGCTCTGTGAGTGGCTGTTGAAGTCTCCGCACACAATCAGTCTTTCTTTTGCTGGGATTGTATCTAGTGCCAGTGGGCGGTCGCTCGGACAGCAGTAGTTGAGCAGGTGGAATTCTGTACTTTCTGTCCTGGGATGAACCATCTGGTTTTCCGCCCCCTCCATATATGTTTCAAGCTGACATGCACTGATGTTATTCCTCACGAGTGTAAGTATTCCACCCTTTCACCTGTCTATTCGGTCTGATCGGTAGCACTGGTAGCCTCTGATTTTGAAGGCTATGCCCTTGTTGAGGTGGGTTTCTTGCAAGTAGCATACATTTACTTGCTCTTCATATAAGATATTTTCGACCTGTAATTTTTTGCTGTAGCCGTCTTTTTTACTGTTGACGCCTTCAGCATTCCAGTGCATTATTTTAAGTGGTCTTTGCTTTGCTTGGCCAGTAGCTCTATTCCCATGCCTCCTGGCTCTACGAGGCAATTGAGAAGGACCCCCAGTAGTAGAGATTGGACCCTTTTGAGGCAGAGGGCCCGGCACTGCGCCTGCCTGGGTGTCCGTCACAGGGCGAGTGCCATAACGTTTTGTAGATATAGGCATATTTCCATTGCGCGTGTGCGTGGCATCCTGATTGCTGTGGTGCACTTCTTGGCTGGTTGCCGCCGTCTTCAGCACCTTGACTTGCTAGGGCAGACTGTGGTCTTGCTCGAGTGAAGGAGGGCCTGGCCAGTCTTGGTTTTTCGGCCGCTGATGGCTGTACTTGAGCCCCATCTCCACGTCAAGGAGCTGGCCTCGATGGGGATTTAGCTGTCTAATTTTGATCTCCTTCATTATTTCACTTTTCATGCTTATATTTTCTGGGACCCTTTTATGTGTTTTCTTCTCTTTCCATGAGATGTGCCCCAGAAGAGAGGGCCAAAAATAGTAACAAGCTGTGATAGTCAGTGTCCACATGAAGTACGACAAAACAAGACAAGTATCTTCCCTAAGTGTAGCGAGAGGTAAAGATAATATGATGATGATATCCTGGACAAAAAGAGGTATCAGATGATACCAGGATAGTGCCAGATAAGAGACTGGTCTTAAAAGAAATACCCCATTCTCTGAAAAGAGTAATGGTGTATCGACATCAAAGGTATAGTCAAGCTGTATAGGTTCCTAGATGAGATGGTAATGTACTATCTTTGGTTCCTATGATGCCCCTCTCCAGACTAACCTTAGACTACAACTCTGCTAGGGGTAATTAACTAACCAACAAGAACTGTGAATCAAACTTAAATAATTCAATAAAGACTGTTGTTACAGTTTATGTTTTTTAACACCACATGCTTGTGTTTCATCATTTCACTGTTCTTTTGTAGATAATAAATTCGTAGGTTATACGTTCCATGTTCCTGGATTCTAGCTTTTAATGGTTCTACAGACTGTTTTCATCTGCAGATGGCAATGGAGTCTGGTAGTAGACATTTTTGCTCGTGCATGTGATTTGAATTTTGCAGCAAGCGTTTGACTGGCGATACCTTCTGCTATTTATATTCAGTTGTCTACCGTACGAGAAAGCAACTAGGCCAAAGTAATTTGCAGTCTCAAAAAAGTGTAAATTTTAGGCGTTCTGTGCTAGTATAAAAAATCTGAAATCGTTCTAGTTTCTATATCTCTGAAATGATTTCTTTCATCTCAAGTTTTTATTATTTTCAGGACTAAGCTCTATCTATTGCGATATCTATTCTTTTCCTCGGTTAATCCGACTTTTCATTGGAGCAGCCTAAACAGTTGTAAATACGACATGGGTCAAGATTCGCTGCCTTCAAATCCCAATTCCTTATGTCCTACACCACTTCAAGTGAAAGTATAGATATCTGCCAATAGCTAATGATCCATATTATCGAATTTACTCCTTCATTACTAAGGTATACCGTTTATAACTGCACATTGCCTTTCGAAAAATTGTCAACAACCACACTTTTTCGTCTTCCTACTAAAAGGCCTTAGAAAATATTAGCATTGCGTGTACCGAGCTGCCGTTTTGATTGGTTGCTTGACTTCTCGGAATTTCTGAACGGTGTAATGTTTTGAATGATGGCCGAGATAGGATTCAGACTCATCACACTAAGCCACAAATGAGTACCACGATCATTTTTACGGCCACGTATCTAGAATCTAGATTTCCTCTTCAATTACCTAAGATAATGATTTCTCACTGCCATAATTACATGTATTAGTAGTTGCTGTTCAAATCCCAAAAATAATTTATTTTTCCATTCGGGGCATTAACCATAAAGTTATAACAGATTTTCGGGAGTGCGATTCATAATTTATCATAAAGACATTAGTTTACGTTGTTGCCTCTTGTCTCCATTTCTTTTCTTACTAACAATAGACTGGGTTATGAGAACATCGACAACACAACAGAAATAGAATCCTGTGGACTCTGACTAAGCACTTGGATGATCTGGATTTCGCTGATGACTTGGCTCTTCTGTCCCATAACCGTAATCAGATGCAGGACAAATTGAAAACACTCGATGAGAGGTCACAGCAATTTGGTCTGAAAATACACAGGGAAAAGACAAAGATAATGAGAATAAATGTAGGTAATGATAACAGTGTTGAACTTGAAGAAGCACCAATACAAGATGTAGAATCGTACACATATCTTGGCAGCAATATAGACAAAGTTGAAGGAACAGACAGTGATATCAAAATAAGAATACAAAAGGCAAGAGGAGCTTTCATTGCATTGGGAAATATATGGAGCTCAAGAGAAATTGGATCCAACACGAAAATAAGAATCTTCAACTCAAATGTGAAGTCAGTCCTATTGTATGGCTCTGAGACATGGAGAACAACAAAGACAACAACCAAAAAAGCTACAGACTTTCATAAATGGGTGCTTGCGTAGAATAGAGAGATTAAAATGGTATGATAAGGTTACCAACGTGGAACTGAGAACAAGAACTAAATGTCCTGATTTTAGTCTGTCTAACAACACGGTCATCTGGATATTTAGGAGTAAATCTGACCCTACCGCACGCCATATGTTAAGATCTCTCGGATACAATAGCCAATGGAAACGCACCCTTATTATTGTGTGTTAGGAAACGTATTATGCTTGAACATAGAGGCCCATTCTGTGTAACCGATGGGACAATGATATTTAATTTTGGAACGAATAAAGAAGTATCACCGGGAAGGATTATATAATTCAACAACAGGAATGTTACTTTAGAGGTAGGTGTAAAAACATTCTCGAATAGTATTCTAGTAAGAGAGAAATATCGAGTGAAAGAGCTTCATTACATCAGGATTAGTCCCAACTTAGCTAGTTAAAGCATGCATATATTAAAATGCAGTTTGCAAACTAACTAATTAGTAGATAGATTAATACAGAATAATTCACCGTATAATTCAAGCTTTAGGTGACCAAAAACGCCCCATAAATAAGGAAGATAATTGAAAAACTAGTTTTTACTCATTGAACAGATAGGAAAATTATGCCTCAGTTTGAGATTTTTATCACCACTTTTACCCCATGTCATCCGATACGGCGGATGCACTAGTATATAAGACCTTGCCCTTGGCTAAATTGAGGCCACAAAATTCAAAAACTGCAAGCTGAACAGAAGAAGCCGTAACAGTGTAATAGTCGTATACCTTTGCCAACTGCATCTGTTGCGCAGACATTAGATGCCATTAACAGCTTGTGTGTTTTGCCTGAGGGTTTATCCTGCAAACTACTAGAAGTATCTGAATCATCTAACTCTGTTGGACTCTGAGGTGCAAGTGCTCGTGAAATCATTGTAGCCAGTCACCAATTTTCCACTGCCTGGCAATTCACAGACGTGTTAGTCCATGGCGGGAGTGTATTGGATTTCTTCAACTACAAGATAAGTGGCAACACATAGCCACTGGTCAGCCTATTCAGCATATACCACTATAAAATAAAATATAAAAAAATAAAAACACAGTGAAGGATGATTACTTATGGACAGAATGTATCTATTACTACCTTCACAGTTCAACTCATTGACAAACTATAGTGAATTATAATATTAATCAGTGTCGAGAAAATTTAGAGACTTAAGTACAGAAGTCTGTTTGATAATTAAAGTTTCTATGTTTATTTATTTTATGATGTAAATACCTTTGAGTATTTTTAAATTACCTAACCGAAAAGAAAACCGGAATAGGTTAAATAAATTGTAAATATGTACCATCAGACTTGCTGAAATTATTTACATTGAGTTAAAGGTTTTGTTGATACATATTATAGTTATAGAGACAGACCTTAATTAGTACCCCTAGCACAATTAGCCAACATAAACAATTATAAATTATAAATAATAATAATAATAATAATAACACATAATATCAAAGGCGGATCTTGAAAGGGAGCACATAGACTTTCAGGACCCCCACTCTCATTACACCTGGAGGTTTATACAGCTGATTCTAACCTTTGATGACAATATACCCTTTGGATTCTTCTTCTTCCTCCACGCTTGCCTTCACACGTCCACATTAATGACTCTAATAAAGACAGTAGTCAGCTCAAGGTTCATGACATCTCCAAATAGTTTTTCGTGGAGTAAAGTAGGTTGGATTCCTGGATTCACAAGTAAAAGCCTCCCTAATAACAACGGTGCCTTTCTGAAGTGGAGCTGTCTGCGCTTGGAACACAAGCGGACACGCACGACTACTAAGGCGATGACAAGCCTTGGTGTCAAAATGTGCAGCGCTACTGTTGGCAAATTAACCATGTTGCAATGAGCATTAAAATGAGCCGTGGCTTGGCATGTATGTTTATGGGCCGCTCTGAACGCTGACTTTTACCTCTGAGGTAAAAAGTGGTGACGCCACTGACATTTTTGACTTTGTAAACAGTTACATTCCAAGACAAAACAGATGGACACACACACTAAGCAGATATATCCAACAGGTTAGATTGAACATCAACCTGAAAAAGACAGAAGTCATGACACTCAGTGTAAGAAGTCCTAAGCCTATACAAATATAATAGCTAAAAGCTAAACAAGACAAATACAGTTACAAATCTCGGATGCATAGTAAGACCAGACGGCGGAACAAGCAAAGAAATCAATAGCAGAATGAATAATGGCAAAACAGCCTTTGCCAATGTAAACAACATCTGGAAATCTTCTCTGTACAATCACAAAATTAAGATTATATAAAAGTTGCGTACTTGTTGTGCATCCGTTTGGTACAGAATGCTGGAGGGTAACAGACAAGAAAATGTCCAAATTCTCCTATTTCCACAAAGCCGTCTAATGAAAATTCTCCGCACTTTACCATCACCAACCAAGAATATTTTTGACTCAGAGAAATCAGGAAGAAATGCATACCATCATAGCTGGCCGACGCTGGAATTGGGTTGGCCACGTCCGCAAAAGCCAACCCTCCTGTGCTGTACCATCCAATCATGGACCTTTTACGTCCTATTTATCTCTTAAATTGATTTCTCCAACTCTCTTCTCCAAGTGGTTTTTTTTTCTCCCTCTATTTCTTTAACTATGAGGAGTCTAGAACAGCGATTGCTTTGTAATACTATCAGCTGGGCTTTGTACGCATGTCCTATCCAATGCCAGCAGCATTCCTTTACAACCTGTTTTACTGGTATTTGTTTTGCTCTTTCTATTAGTTCCACATTAGTGGGGTTGTCATTCCATTTCAGTAATATTCTGCGCAATGATACGGTTATGCAAGTGTGTATCTATCTGTGTACTGGGGGATATTGTCATACCGTTTCAGCTTCATTTATGAAAGTATGTACTTTCTTGGTCGTTGTTTTTGTTGGTAATTTTTTTCACACAGTAGTGTGTTACAAAAAAGAAACATAAATGGACAGAATGATTGAGTAGTTGTAGTTGAACAGTTACAGCGTACATTAATTGCTTTGTTAGTTAATTCAGATTTTGACATGTAGCAAAAGTATTTTATAGAATAATGTGTAATTGTTTTTTTTCCTTCAATTGTTCAGGTGCGTCCGATTGGCAGAGTCTTTAGATGACTGGTTATGGGATCGAATATTGGTAGCGCCACGATCCAGTCTACACAGCTGTAAAGAGTACTTGACTCTGCTCGTGAGTTAAGGAAGGCAAACGCAGCAAGGAAGAGAACTGACCACCCCACCTCATAAAGCTGTACCTATTATAGTGATCTTTCTAATATTTCATCCCGTACGGAAGTCTCTATAGGATTACATTTACCTTTTACCATGTTTCAGAGCCATCCAATAGGACTTTTATGACATTTACATGACAAAACAACCATGACCATCACGCCTGGTGGTGTCTTGTAGGGCAGCAATAAACTCTCTCCATCTTGCTCGGTCCGTAGCCATCCTTTGCAATGTTCCCCAACTCTGGTTGATGCTTTTCATCACAGCCTTCACATTTCTCCGTCAAGTTGTGTTTGGTTGGCCTATCTTTCATATTCCTTCTGGGGGTTCACAGCATGGCAGTTCTGGCTATGGTGTCCGGGTCCCTTCTAAGGACATGACTGACCCAGTTCCAGTGTCTACCGGTTGTTATGGTGTAAATATCTTCGTGGATGCTTCGCGCGTATGCAGTTCTTGGATGGTGATAATTCTCGGCCACAAAATGACGAGAAGTTTCAGTAGGCAGGTTGTAAGGAAATAAGACTTTTGGACATTTCTTTTAGTGTTGCTCCTCGGAATTCAGCACCGATCTAAAAATACAGAACAATATGAAACTCAACGGTACAACCCTGCAAGTAAAGAATTCATCATTCATTTCGTGGAAGAACATATACATTCGAAAGCGAAGCAAGTGGTCATGTCACCAATCAAAAGTCTCAGTTGAACAAACAGTGATGCGTCTGCTGTCTTGTTCATCAACTCATGAAAAGCCAGTAGATCAGCGTTGCTGTTTATGTAAGTTGCCCAGTGTGTCAACAGGTTATCAAAGTTGTCCGTAGGTCAGCGATGTGGGAAACCATTTGTCTGCAGTCACAAATAATGATGACACTGCGAAATACGACATGCACGTGACATTATTTTCCTTGACGGAGTGCGTGCATAATTATATGTAATAGATTAGTAAATATGTCATAAGACCATGTTACCTTTGCCGACAAAGATTTCGTTTCTGCTTTACATTGATTCACATCTATTAGTGTAGAGGTATTCACTATAACATATGGCGCATTTATATGTTTCTTTGTGTTTTAGACCATCTTTTTCAGCAGCATATCGTTTGTATTGTGTTATTTTTATGTTTGTATTATGTTTTCTAAGTTAACCGCATGCTTGTCTTATGGGTTTCAAGACACACGTTAGTATTTTTTAAAGCCATTTCCATGTCTGTATGAAGTTTTCTATGTCACTAACATACTTGTATTATATTTTCTTAGTCACCGTGTTTTCTTAACATCTATCAATATTGCTATATTCTGTACTGTCGTTTTATGATTGCTGTAAATGCCACTGTTGCCTTACGGTTTCGCTCAATCATTACTACATTTAAACTTCCTCGTGTGTGACGAGCCACATTTCAGTGTTAATTTGTTTGTGACCATCTTTGCTCCCTGCCCTGAGCCATTCCATTTTCCCCTTTTCATTTGCTCATTATCTTTGCTTACGCCCGCACCTATCGAAATTATCTTTACCGTGCCAGGTTGACCCCAGGTACTTTACTGTATTGCCACCTCTCTGATCTGTTTATTTTCCTTTCTGACCAACGGAGCTAAGTAAGAAGGGAAACAAAGCAACCTTGACTTGTTTGATTAATCGCCAGCAATAGACGGATTAAGTTGTCCATCCACGCACTAGATAGCATAACTACTTCCGCTCATCTAGTGATGAGTATAATAGTGGTAAATCAGATTTGGCATTAACGAGATAACATCCCGAAGGAACAAAATTCCACATACATCAATCAGTTCAGGCCAATCTCACTACTTAATGTGGAAGGGAAGATATTCTTCTTAGTGATTGTCGTAGATTTTCGATAAGGGAATTAAGACTTGGGTTGGTCCCTTCTGAATAGATTAGAATAAGTGATATTCACAGTGAGAAGTGGTAATAGCAATAGATTTCAACTAGTGAGATGGTAGAAATGTGATAGAGGCTGTCTCTGAAATCAAGAAATCTTCTCTCTCTTTCACCTATCTTTTACGACAGATTTAGATTGAGTCAGACAGTCTACACACATATATATGAAATATATATACATATATATATATATATATATATATATATATAATATATATATATATATATATATATATATATATATATATATATATATATATATATATATATATATATATTTACTCACATACATACACACATAAGACGACAGTTAGACGTACAGACGTGGGAAAAACTATGACAATGATTATATGAAGAGTTTGGGAAAACGAACTGACCGACACGTTGGAATACATTTTATGAGTAGTTTATTTATCAAGACTAAACGTCTCTCACAACATATCAAATTACATCAAGCATATACAAAAAAATCATAAACAAAAAAAATCAAGACGTGCTACAAGAATGATAGACCCGTTGGTATGATCCTTCCCTCGAGGTATAGCTCACAGTCCCGTTAGAAGAAAGTGATAGCCCAAAAAGTCACAGATACATATGATTTAGTCTAAAATTCTTCCCCTTTAAGGTATGAACAGACTGGATACTCTGATCAAGTTTAAGGGAATATATATATATATATATATATATATATATATATATATATATATATATTTATATATATATATATATATATATATATATTATATATATATATATATATATATAGTTAGCAATACCTTGCATAAAGAAATGTTATGACAGCAAAAATGAATGGGTGTCAAAATACCACCATAAAAGGATCGCTCAGTCCTGCATTCACTCTATTCATTCAACTGTGATCACGTGCATTTTTTCCATACTCACAGCTTTGGTAGCCACTTCCGGAACAAAAACAATATTTTTAGGACTTGCCCATACAGAATCTTCAATGGTAATCTTGGCCAAGAAAACCCCAGGTCCAAAAAGACGGGTTGAATTCACTACTTCCGGGACCGTTCTCTTGGGAATACTATTGTTTTGGATGTCTGTTTAAGTCAAAAAAAATGGTCCAGGCACGAGCGTTTATAGCGAGCACAGTGTCAACATCTTAGATTTCAAACGAATGAGGAATGTCAGGTCGGCACCTTCTCTCAGTATAGGAATTTAGTTGGTCACACCACCACTTGTCAACAGTGTAGGGAAAGTTACTGATTGAAATATATTACTTGCCACAAAGGCTGGAAAATGACTAGAGTTTTCTCAGGAAGAATCAAATCAGGCTCGATGACCCGTTACTTCTTTAAAATCTTAAAGTTCTTGCAAAAGTTATACATCAAATCTTTAAGGTAAGAATGTTTGTTGTTTACTTCACAGATTTATCTCTTTACTCAAACGCTGGCAAAGTTTGGGTACCACAGTTTCACTATATATAAATGGAAAGAACACATATCAAATAATTATACATACTATAACTGATAATTTAAACTGCAAGCGTAGCTTGTCTTATAGTTTAACACTTCCCGTGGAATAAGTTATATTTAAAAATCAAACATCCTGAATTAGGAATACCTACGCATTCCGTCAATACTCAAGATGTAGCATCATTTAATAAGTTAGTTTTAAAATATTCTCGACTGCGTATTAGCAGTTAAATTAAATCCATTATGGCTACATGATTTTAAGCTAGAAATTATAATTTATTCCGCTTTCCACTGTAACTCGTCGACTAAAGAATATAACAGACTTAATAATTTAACTCTCTGCACAAATCTAACTAGCAAAATGAAATAAGCGATTTAACACTTTAACACTCCCAAAATACTAGATAATAATATAAGATTTACCTCAACACAGAACTACTAAGAACTTAAACGACTACGATCATACTAAATGACATCTCTATTAACAGAGATTCTAGAAATCGAACGAAGGCTTGTTCTAGTCTTGACTGCGAAGTTACTGAGTGAAAATGAAATCTAACTCCCTCCAGTATATATGAAACACTAGACCAAGATGTACACTATTTCCATAAAATACGCAATAGCGCCCCCCCCCCCCATCTCTTAAAACCTCCTGTCTTCGCACCTCACACCAAAATGACCATTCCGAGCGAATGCGTGATGGCGCCTTCTCCACCCTGACACTGAGAATCTACCGAGGAAACTACGTGTCAGATGCAAAATACCAGACAAATGTCTGATACTGCGCCCGAGGAGATGTCGGGATTCACGCCTCACCTCAGCGTTCACCGAGAAACTACGTTTTGACAAGTGAGAATGCAGACGATATGTCGGCCCTATGTCTGAGATAGCCAAAATATTCACAGTTATTTCGTCAATCTGCAGCGATTGACCGAATGCATTCTCACGCCAAATCGTCTGGTGCGAGGGACTGACACGTTACGTGAAAAGTTACTCGTTTAATACGCAATGAAATGCGTTTCACAATGAGAAACGAAACTGGCGAAAGTGAGAATGGGAAAAAAATATTTCTCGCAAACGAACGAATGCGAAAAATACAGGAAAAAAAATAAAGAGTGATAATAAATAGAGGATACGGGTGAAAGAAAAAGAAGAGGATATAGGCAATTCAATGATCATAAAACCTCTGTGACAGAACGTCCCCCCTTTAAGATATGGAAGCACTCCATGTCTACGTTATGGAATTAAATTTCCTATATCCGTAGCTTCGGGGTGTTTGTCTTCTTCCCTCTCATCTCCCCCTCCATCTCTCTCCAATTCCAACTCACGTCTCCTCCCAAAGTTTCCTTTCTCTGGAATGTCTTCCATGCGCGCTTGAAAGAGCGTCGCCGCTTCTGACATTTTTGAAAGATTTCGTGTGTGTGCAGTGGAGTTTCCCTGCCACTATCGTCATCTTCGTCAGTTTTGGCGATCGTCAGGAGATGGTCGGAGGTTGGCACTGGTTTTTCCAAGTATCTCTTTAACAGATTTAAATGGAAAACCTTTTCCTTTCCTTGAATAGAGATCTGGTAGTTAGCCTTAGAAATCTTTTTCACGACGGTAAACGGCCCTTACCATCCGATCCTCAGTTGGTTGTTTCCGATAGGGAGTAACACCAAAACTTTCTCTCCTGCTTCCAGTTCTCTCTCTTTCGCGACTTTCCTGTATCGGTTAGCGTGCTTTGTGCGTGCTCGCTTAAAGTTGTCGTTGCTAGTTCCCATCCTAGTTTCAACCTTCCTTTTAAATCCGACACATATTTACTTGCTGAGACGACTGTCTCATCAGCCTTCTGGTCTGTCAGCGACCAAAGTAAAGCTTCCAGCGGGCCCTTAAGGGGTCTGCCAAATAAAAGCGTAGCTGGCGGAAATCCTGTGGAAGTATGAGGAGATTCTCTTTAGCCAAATAAAGCTGCAGGAATACAAAGATCCCAATCTTCAGGTTTCGCTTGTGCCAGTTTACTTAACATCATGTTGAGGTTTCCATTAACACGTTCCACGAGCCCATTTCCGGCCGGAGTATAAGGCTTTGTGTAGATGTGTTGGGTCCTCAAGATCTTCACGATCTCATCCATCAACAGGTTTCGGTATGGAGATCCGTTATCCGTCAGCACTTGTTGAGGGAATCCCAACCGAGTGAAAATCTGCACGAGGGCTTCTGCGACATGCTTGGCATCTGCGCATGTTAGCGGGATAGCTTCTGCCCATAACGTGCATGTATCGACTAAGGTCAGGATAAACCTGTTCCTTCTTTTAGTCCTTAATAAGGGTCCTAAAATGTTGATCACAACCCGTTCGAATGGTGTTCCCACTACTGGCATTTAATCCAAACAGACTGGGTGTGTCCGTTGCTTGGGTAGTACACGTTGGCACTGGGCACAGGATTTGACATATCTGATAATATCAGTATTTACTCCTGGCCACCAATAATGAGTGGTTATCCGTTGGTTTGTGGCGTTCTGCCCCATATGTCCGCTGAAGGGAAGAGAGTGCCCCATTTCTAGGATTTGGCTTCTGTACTGTTTCGGTACTAGGAGCTGGTTGTAACCATGGTCAGGCTTGCCCGTTCTGCGATAAAGTACGCCATCCTTAGAAAAAATGTCCCCGTGCTGTCTGGGTTCCTTAGCCATGGGCAGTTTCCTAAAGCAGGGTGCCAATGTAGGGTACTTTTGTTGCGCTTCTTTAAGTTCCATGGGTAACAAATTTGGCGCAGGCTCCCGTTCCTTCTTGGTTTGCCCTCTTGTAGTTACTGCTGCCACAATCGGCTCTTCCGGTTTCCCAATACACACGTATCTCCCGCCAAGTATGACTGGGTAGATGGGGTCATCCATAACAGCCGCTTTGATCACACCTCTGACAAAATCAGAGTGGATCTCCACCAATGCAATGGGAAGCGCTGTAGGTGCATCACTCTTACGAACTCCACAAAGTTGGACGGTCTCTCCTGTCTCTTGACCGGGTTTAACCAGGTTTCTGGCAACAATGCAATCATACGAAAGCCCCGTGTCAAATAAACAAGAAGTTTGAGAACCGTTCATAATAACAGTACCTCGCGTTGAGGGTGTATCCCCAACAGGTTGGGAATCACTGTCAATAATTCCGTCTTGCGAGACTGTTAGCAAGCATCCGATGCGTTTAGGCTCGGTGTGCTCACTCTGATCATTAGTCCCGTGCTCAGGAGTTCTTCCTTTGCCACCTTGACCTTTCTGGCCACGCTGCCATGAAGGACAGTCTTGTTGATCAGACTGTTTACTGTGGTTGCTGGGGTACTTGGTTTTGTAGAACTTAGATTTTTCAGGAGGGGGGGTTTTGAGGTCCAGTTTCTCTATGGTTATTCTGATTAGAAGCATGAGAAGATTGGTCTAGATTATTTTTCCGAAAATGCTCTTCTGTCGGTTTACGTTTTAAGGCCGGTAGTTCAGCCAGCGCATTGTGATAACGCTCAGACTTTTCTAAGATGTCTTCAAGCTTTTCTGCCCCCTGCTCAGCTAGGAATCTCCGGGTATCAGCAGACAAAGTGTTCTTTATTTGTTCTGTTAAAACAAATTCCTCCAGACCTTCATAGGTAGAGGGGAGCTGTGAAAGCTCAAGGCACTTTGTCAAATATCCCTTCAAACGAGATAAAAACTGCTGGAAAGTTTCAGAGCTCTCTTTCCTGCTGTTGCGAAACAGTTGCAAAAATTTGCGAGCATTCATTTCGAAGCGCTCCAGTAACGCTTTCTTCAACACATCATAGTTGTCTTATTGGCTGCTTTCCAGTTTGGCGTAAACATCATACGCACTGCTTTTCAACGCCTGAGAAAGCTTCATATTCCAACGCGACCTCTCTAAACCGTACAAAGTTGCAATTTTCTCCAATTCTTCTAGATACGAGTCAATCTTCTCATTTGGACACGGGAAGGATTCTAGTGCAAAAGACATAGCGGTGAGATGAGTAGATTGTGTGTTAGAAGGCTCAGTTAAAGAGGAATGAGGAGAAGACTCTCCATTGCTGGAGGTAGAGGCAGCACCACGGCTTTGGAACTCTAGAGTTTTAAGTGGCAGCTCATGCTGTCGTCGTTGCTCATTTTCTCTTTCCTCATGCTGTCTCTTCTTCTCCTTCTCTCTTTCCTCATGCTGCATCCTGCGAATTTCCATTTCCTCGTCCATCTTCTTCTGCTGTAATAGCCGGTCTTGCGCTTCTTTCCTCTCCGCTGCTTCTTCTTTCCTCCTTAGTTCTTATTCTTTCTTCTCCGCGTCATATCTCTCAAGTTCGTCCCTGACAAAAGTTTTCGCTTCGTCTCCGTCCAAACCTTCTTGTCTCGCTTCGTCCCTGAGCATCTGTCTAAGTTTCGCCCTTTCGGCCATTGTAAAACAGTGACTGAGACTTAGTCGAGAACGAAAGAAGAAAAAGATACACTGGTTCCTACCACTTGCGAGAAAATACCAAATCAAAAGATGATATACTTTAACCTGGGATACCTGCTCCAAAAATATATAGTATCTAACTATCGCTGCTATTAATCGGCAATAAAGCACCTAATGCAGACGACTACGCCAAATAAATGGTGGTTAAGATTATTCACTGAAAAATAGGTTGCTACAGTGGAAAACAAAATTATTATTGCAAACAAATTTAAGGAAAAAAAAATCCCCTTAATTTTTTTAATCCAACATAAGTTCACCCCTGAAGATAGTTAGGGTAAGGGAGGCAATTACAGGACGTATAGTCTGATCGCGCTCCTTAGCTTAGCTCAAACACCTACTTCTTCAGAACCCTGTGAATGTTATACACTCACAAAACTTTACCAGCGTTCAGTATTACAAAATCAGTAATTAACATATATTCCAACAAAATCAACCTGTAAACCAAATGTATAATGCTCAATAATGCTGTGGGAAAACAATTATTAGCCGTGTGGTCAGCACGCCCATAAACAGATCGATATGTCTAGGGGATAGTTATTTTTTTAAAAGATACAAAACTCACAAGACATCACACTCTTACTCTATATCAGAATAAAGAACATTAATCCTGCAAACGAGCTGATATTCGTATTTGCTCAGGACTAGAGTTCAATTCCCGGAAAAACGAGCCACCATTCTGTCGTCTCGTTTTCCTGTTCAAAAGTTCAAAATCCCGTTAGACGAGCCACCATTCTGTCGTAGATTTTCGATAGGGGAATTAAGACTTGGGTTGGTCTCTTCTGAATAGATTAGAATAAGTGATATTCACAGTGAGAAGTGGTAATAGCAATAGATTTCCACTAGTGAGATGGTAGAAATGTGATAGAGGCTGTCTTTGAAATCAAGAAATCTTCTCTCTCTTTCACCTATCTTCTACGACAGATTTAGATTGAGTCAGACAGTCTACACACATATATATGAAATATATATATATATATATATATATCCACTCACATACATACACACATAAGACGACAGTTAGACGTACAGACGTGGGAAAAACTATGACAATGATTATATGAAGAGTTTGGGAAAACGAACTGACTGACACGCTGGAATAAATTTTATGAGTAGTTTATTTATCAAGACTAAACTTCTCTCACAACATATCAAATCACATCAAGCATATACAAAAAAAAATCATAAACAAAAAAAATCAAGACATGCTACAAGAATGATAGACCCGTTGATATGATCCTTCCCTCGAGGTATAGCTCACAGTCCCGTTAGAAGAAAGTGATAGCCCAAAAAGTCACAGATAAATATGATTTAGTCTAAAATTCTTCCCCTTTAAGGTATGAACTGGATACTCTGATCTAGTTTAAGGGAATATATATATATATATATATATATATATATATATATATATATATATATATATATATATATATATATATATATATATATATATATATATATATATATATATATATATATATATATATATATATATATATATATAGTTAGCAATACCTTGCATAAAGAAATGTTATGACAGCAAAAATGAATGGGTGTCAAAATACCACCATAAAAGGATCGCTCAGTCCTGCATTCACTCTATTCATTCAACTGTGATCACGTGCATTTTTTCCATACTCACAGCTTTGGTAGCCACTTCGGGAACAAAAACAATATTTTTAGGACTTTCCCATACAGAATCTTCAATGGTAATCTTGGCCAAGAAAACCCCAGGCCCAAAAAGACGGGTTGAATTCACTACTTCCGGGACCGTTCTCTTGGGAATACTATTGTTTTGGATGTCTGTTTAAGTCAAAAAAATGGTCCAGGCACGAGCGTTTATAGCGAGCATAGTGTCAACATCTTAGATTTCAAACGAATGAGGAATGTCAGGTCGGCACCTTCTCTCAGTATAGGAATTTAGTTGGTCACACCACCACTTGTCAACAGTGTCGGGAAAGTTACTGATTGAAATATGTTACTTGCCACAAAGGCTGGAAAATGACTAGAGTTTTCTCAGGAAGAATCAAATCAGGCTCGATGACCCGTTACTTCTTTAAAATCTTAAAGTTCTTGCAAAAGTTATACATCAAATCTTTAAGGTAAGAATGTTTGTTGTTTTCTTCACAGATTTATCTCTTTACTCAAACGCTGGCAAAGTTTGGGTACCACAGTTTCACTATATATAGATGGAAAGAACACATATCAAATAATTATACATACTATAACCAGTGGCGGTTCCAGGGGGTTGTCATTGGGGGTGCTGCACTGTTCATTTATTTAAAATACTATACGGTACATAACACTCACAAATTGTGACCACCATGTAAAATATCAACCCAGACACAAATGATTAGTGTCTTATCTCATCTGAAATCTGTCAAGAACATCTGAAAAGTTATTTTAAAAGTTTACTGCAACTAAGAGAAATCCTTGTCAGTCGAAGCAGTTTCCCGAGTGTCAAAATAGGTTACACAGACATTTATGGTGCTATTTCTCGTGTTTAAAATTTTCATTGTAACTTCCCTTTAATTACAGTTCATTGCACTTGGAGCTGTCTTTCGTTGCAGCACTTGTTAACTCTTTGACTCCGCAATTATTTTTCACCCTGTGCCGTAATTTTCATTCGTGATAGTCTAAAAACCAAGCTCAGAGCGTTGTTCCGGAGTCAAAGAATTAAATAAATACAACCCAAACGCAGCGGTGTATAACAAGCATTCGCTTATAAGAGGTCAAGGTCACTTGAACTGAAATCGTTCGCAGCACTCCACGATACGGTCTTATATAATTTTTTGTTGTCTTGTATTCAAGTTATTCAACCCTTCCGGTGTAACCTCAATTTTTTGGTCTGTCCGGATTACGTTAGTAGAGACAGTATGCAGTCCTTTTTTTTAAATAGGGAGTGCTGCAGCTCAACAGCACATTAAAGAAAGCCGCCACTGACTATAACTGATAATTTAAACTGCAAGCGTAGCTTGTCTTATAGTTTAACACTTCCCGTGGAATAAGTTATATTTACAAATCAAACATCCTGAATTAGGAATACCTACGCATTCCGTCAATACTCAAGATGTAGCATCATTTAATAAGTTAGTTTTAAAATATTCTTGACTGCGTATTAGCAGTTAAATTAAATCCATTATGGCTACATGATTTTAAGCTAGAAATTATAATTTATTCCGCTTTCCACTGTAACTCGTCGACTAGAGAATATAACAGACTTAATAATTTAACTCTCTGCACAAATCTAACTAGCAAAATGAAATAAGCGATTTAACACTTTAACACTCCCAAAATACTAGATAATAATATAAGATTTACCTCAACACAGAACTACTAAGAACTTAAATCACTACGATCATACTAAATGACATCTCTATTAACAGAGATTCTAGAAATCGAACGAAGGCTTGTTCTAGTCTTGACTGCGAAGTTACTGAGTGAAAATGAAATCTAACTCCCTCCAGTATATATGAAACACCAGACCAAGATGTACACTATTTCCATAAACTACGCAATAGCGCCCCCCCCCTTTCTCTTAAAACCTCCTGTCTTCGCACCTCACGCCAAAATGACCATTCTGAGCGAATGCGTGATGGCGCCTTCTCCACCCTGACACTGAGAACCTACCGAGGAAACTACGTGTCAGATGCAAAATACCAGACAAATGTCTGATACTGCGCCCGAGGAGATGTCGGGATTCACGCCTCACCTCAGCGTTCACCGAGAAACTACGTTTTGACAAGTGAGAATGCAGACGATATGTCGGCCCTATGTCTGAGATAGCCAAAATATTCACAGTTATTTCGTCAATCTGCAGCGATTGACCGAATGCATTCTCACGCCAAATCGTCTGGTGCGAGGGACTGACACGTTACGTGAAAAGTTACTCGTTTAATACGCAATGAAATGCGTTTCACAATGAGAAACGAAACTGGCGAAAGTGAGAATGGGAAAAAAATATTTCTCGCAAACGAACGAATGCGAAAAATACAGGAAAAAAAAGAGATAATAAATAGAGGGTACGGGTGAAAGAAAAAGAAGAGGATATAGGCAATTCAATGATCATAAAACCTCTGTGACAGTGATGGCGAAAAGACTCACTACATACCTCCTGGCAAATGGGTACATTGACACTATCTTCAAAAAGGAGGTATCCCAAGTACACCAGAATGTCAAGAGCATTCCACAGTGATCTGGGATGTAATTAAAACGGCAAAGTCTGACAGAGCAAACCTCCATGTAATCAGGTTGGATCTAGCAAATGATTACGGATCCATTCCACACCAGATGTTATGGCAGGCCCTAGAAATGTATCATGTTCCACAAAAGATTGCAGCAATGCTGAAGCTGTTTTCCGCAGGGATCTCTGTCAGATTTTCAACCAGAGAGTACAGAACGAATTTGATTGGCCTTGAAGTTGGATTTGCGATGGGATGTACCATCTCTCCGATACTATTCGTGTTGCTATGCAGGTGATCCTCAATGCGGCTGAAGGAATGGCTATAGGTCCAAAGCTCAGTGGAATGTGTCACATGCCACCGCTCAGAGCATTCATGGATGACACAACAATTCTGACATCAGATGAACATCATGCCCGGAGGATGTTAGCACGCCTGGATGAACTAGTCAGCTGGTGCAGAATGAGCTTCAAACCCAAGAAGTCGAGAAGCCTATCAGTCAGGAAAGGGAAAATAGCGGAGGTCATATTCGTGGTTTCCAACCAAAGAACCCCTACTGTCATTGAGGAACCTGTTAAAAGTCTTGGCAGGGTGTACGATGCTTCATTAAAAGACTCGAAGGCAGTGCAACAGACAAAAGAAATGGCAGGCAGAGGGCTACAGATCATAGACCAAAGCAGACTCTTAGGAAAACTCAAACTGTGGTGCCTCCAGTTCATGTTGATACCTAAGTTGCTGTGGCCACTGCTTATATATGAAATAAGCACCAGTACAGTGGAAGCTATAGAGCAGAAGGTCAACAAGTTCATGAGAAAATGGCTTGGGGTATTATCAGGTCTGTCAAACGTAGCACTGTACTGCAAAGAGTCAAACCTTGCGCTTCCTTTCAAGTCAGTTGTTGGAGAGTACAAAGTGGGAAAGGCAAGGCTCACGATTATGCTGCGCGAGTCAGCAGATGACGTGGTTAAGTCCATTCAAACCACACTGAAAACAGTGAAGAAGTGGAAAGTGGAAGAAGCTGTTGATGCTGCCCAAGAGTCGCTCAAGCTAAGGGAGGTAATCGGATACACACAAACGAATAGACGGTTATTTGGCCATAGAGGCATCAAGCAAGGAGCGCAGAGACATGGTAGTTCAGGAGATACGAGGAGCTGAGAATGATAAGAGGGTGCAAAAAGCGGCGCAGCAGGCCCAACAAGGCCAATGGACTATACGGGAAGGAGCTCTGCAAAGGTCATTGACATGGAATGATGTATGGCATATGGCACCTCTTAGGCTCAGCTTCATTATTAGCTCAATGTATGATCTTCTGCCATCGGCCACAAACCTTGTTAGATGTGGAAAGTCGGATGATGAGCAGTGCCTCTATGCCAGTGGAGGCAGACACTTGAACACGTGCTTTCAGCGTGCAAGGTGGCATTAGGACAAGGGCGATACTCATGGCGCCACAACAAAGTGCTAAGTGAGCTGGCTGCGACAATAGACCTGGCAAGGATGAAGGCGAATAGCAAAGTCAGGCCGAGGACCGCGAATTCATACTTTCTGAGAGCAGGAAAGTCAGCACATCCCAAACCGAGTAAATCATGTAGCAGTTTACCATCTCTTCTTGACTATGCAAATGACTGGGAGATGGCAGTAGACCTACCTGGACGAGGGGCATATCCAGAGAGCATCAGAAAAACTCAAAGACGGCCGGATATAGTGCTGCATTCTTCATCATCGCAGCAGGTTATAATGATTGAACTGACCGTGCCATTTGAATCCAGATTGGACGAGCAACATTCGTTCAAAGCGGCAAAGTATAGTATTCTGGCCGCGGATCTGAGACACGATGGGTTCACTGCAAGGGTCATGGTTGTTGAGGTGGGAGCAAGAGGGCTCGTGGCTGCATCAGTGTATGATTTATTGAAACTGTTGGGTCTGAGAGGACAGTCGAGAACAAGGGCACTGAAGAAACTTAGTGAAACTGCGGAAAGGGCATCATGCTGACTGTGGAACAACCGTTATGTTACCTAGTGTACTGTATGAGGTCAGCTGTGAAGGCTCCTGAGATAAAAGTTTATGTGAATTACAGGAGGCCTTTCTGCTACCACTTACGACCTCAAACAGACTTATTAGACTATTATGAATGTTAGCTACGTTAAAAAGTCTAGGGTACTGAAATGTAATGTGTAGTTAATGTAATATACAGACACACACATGTAATCAATAAGTCTAATAATAATAATAAACTCTACAATACACTGAACTAACTCTGGCTGTTATAGTTTAAGTTTTAAAATCTTTTTAAATTTATTAGTTCTGAACCAATTTTTATTTTGGTCAGAACATATGAAATGATGTGGATTAATCAATGAAATGCATTTATATATATATGGCATAAAATCAAATGGAATTTGTGTACATAAGTATATTATAAGAATGGTTAATATTACTATTATCTATAATGTCTTTGGGAGAACTAGCACTGGATGTTTCGTTGGAGTGGCGTCATCACGCCCAATCTGTGACTACCAAAATCATTGTCCACTGACTTATGGAATGAAGTTAAATGTTATAGTTCTCAATAGTTTTTTCTTTATTTGATGGTGGAATAGTTGTGAATCTCCAGCAGGCCAGGTTTTCACTTATCTCGCCTGAGACGATCTGGTATAGGATTCTTGTGGCCCACTCCTCTCCGTAGCTGGAGTAAAATATTAGGCTGCACAGACACCAATGTTAGGCGGCACAGACATCCGCTTGTGTACTCTTACAAAAGCATTTGGCACCACTTTAGTGCCAAAACAGAAACTTCTGAAACAAAATTTGTGCCATGTGTCAGTACTCTATCTACTGCGCCACTCTTATACACAACACCACACAACAACACTACACAGACTGGGTCAGATTTCTCTGACCAACATAACACATCTTACCCAGTTGTTTTCAAATAGTACCAGTTCCCCAAGACTGCATTGCATCTGAGATATATTCAATAGTTTCCTCTCTCATTCAATAAGATGGGTGATATGTTCCCACTGATCTCAATAATAGATCCGCCTTCCATAGTCTTAGTTAGGTTTCCATATATTATTTGTTTGTCTCTAGACCCTGAACTGCGGCTGGGGACCTAGATCAAGCACTTACTTGTCGTAATCATTTTTCATGATATGGCAGTATCAATCACTCAAAATATTAAAATAAACAAGATAAATGCTTTTATCCTTACCACAATTCAGAAGTGAGAACACAGTTACTTAATACTAGCAAAACTCAGCTGAGCTGCTGGCTAGAGTATGGCGTCCCACTGAATTTTATGTATTATTTCCTGGAAAACACCACTACCAGTTAAGAACTGTGTTACAGGACAGACTTCTATCGAATGGCACAAATGTGCGTCTCTATCTCGCTAATATAAAAATGCGTTGGCCAATCAGATTGGAAGACCAAGCTTTTCAATTTAAATTTTGAAAATAAAGTCAAAAGTACATCTCAATTTTTCAAATGTACGTCGGTCACATTTTGGCTTTTCCCCAATTTCACTTGTTGTTTTGGGCTAACTACATGTAAAATCTGCACAAACCTGCCTCCTAAGTTATTTTTAGCCACTATCTACCGAGTTTGCCCCGCTAGTTCATTGCAGTTTGATTTTTGCATTTTTCTGTCTCAAGGACGCAAAAATGTAACTTTAGTGAAGTATGCACAAAAAACTGTTCTCTAGTCTGATAGGAACAATACGGTCTTTCGTCAATATCTTCCGTGTTATCTGTCCGTCTGTATAATTAAAAGTATATTATTTGTCAGCTTAAGATGGGCTATCAAACTAGCTAGGTTTTATTTTCATAACTTTATTATTAAAGAAAAACCTACTTTTCTCAAGGTTAGTTTTTTTGAAATTTGTTTTTGAACGTTCTCCACGGCATTTGCCGCTGTATTCGAACAAAACAACCAAGTGCGGTAAAACGTCTAAGATACGACTGTTTCTAACAAGAGCTAAGGTCTTTTTTTGTCCATTTCATTACATTGTGTTAACTAGTGGCGTGGTTTTTTTTTCTTTAAACTACAAATTGCGTCTTTTTGCCTTTTTAGATTCAAACACGTGTTCAGACCGTCATAATGATTTTTATCTCCGTTTCCCTCCCGTCTAAAAGGGTACCGTTTCGTCTGCATGTCTAACTAGTTAGTTTCAATGGCGGTAGGAAACGCTGGCATAGGCGAGTATGTATCCCCGTATCTTAAGTATAATTTTATCCTTACATGTTATCTTTATAATTGGAGATATTTTAACGTTGTATCACGGTAAATTTATCACATGCGTGTTTTGCCTCTCTTGGCTTTGTCGCCACGTGTATATATGCATGGCAGAATGTGTCAGGCGAAGCGGGGTTGTGCATGGCGGGTTAAGAATTGGCGTTAAATATTTGTATTGTATCGTGTAACACTACCAAAAAATGTAAGGATTACTACTAAATTTGCGTTAAAGTTGACAGAATACGTTAATTCAGATAGTTATTTTGCGGCACACTTCCTCAAAATCGTTAATTATAAGTCTAGGCTGCCAAATGTATTCGGCAGATCTGGTAAAATGTTAGTAGTACGTTTTCGAAACCGAAACTAAAACGCGTGTTAGATTTTTACCGTGGAATCGTTCTATAGGCTTTAGCACTGCACAAAAGGCAGCGTTGCTGGCGTGTGAGAGCAACACCGTCAGACACAATAGGGCTGTTTTATTTATTATCATTTTATGACTAAAATCTTACTGAAATGAGCGATTATTCTCGCAGATTTTACTACACACCTCCCATCCTAAAACATGCAATCATTAGCAGGTTATAATCTGCGAGATAACTTAGCTCAATGAAGTCTTACGCGTTTTCTGATCTTCATCATAAGGATGTCTGCTCAAAAAGTCTGCACCTACGTTCCGAGGGCCGGGAATGTATTCTATCAGAAATGAGTATGGCTGCAATAACAAGGACCATCTCAATAATCTGGAATTTTCATGCTTGGCCTGTGACAGGAATACGAGTGGTGAATGATCCGTTTGGACCACAAATGTCCTGCCATATAAATAAATCTGGAATTTTTTTATAGCCCATATCAAAGCTAGACATTCTTTTTCACTTGTTGAATAATTTTTTTCCGCCTTGTTCAACTTGCGGCTTGCATAAGCGACTGGGTTCAATTCCCCATCCTGTGAGGAGGACCTTTGCAACAATGTAGCGCCTAGGCCCACATTGCTTGCGTCACTTCTCACGATAAATTCTTGATTCAAGTCAGGCAATTGCAATACTGGCCTGCTTGTAAGTTTCTCTTTTAACTCCTGGTAAGCCAATTCACACTGTGCTGACCAATTTATTGTATCAGGTTGACCTTTGCGAGTTAAATCCGTCAGAGGAGCACATATAGAGTTAAAATTTTTAATGTACTTTTGGTAGAAACCACACAACGACACGAAAGATCGCACATCTTTCTTTGTTTGTGGTCTAGGTGCTCTTTTCAATTTTTCCAGATTCTTGGGATCAGGGGTCATGCTACCCTGATGTACAGTGTGTCCCAAGAATTCCAACTCTTTACAACCAATACAACATTTTGTTGGCCTAGCGGTTAAGTTAGCCTCTCTGAGTCTATCAAACAGCATATTCAAAGAGGTAACGTGTTCCTCAAATGTTTCCGTAGCAATGAGGATATCGTCCATAAAATTCGAAATACATGGATTTTTCAGGGGATCCAATAATTTTCGCATCATCCTTGAAAACACACTCGGGGCATTTTTCAACCCAAACGGTAACATGTTGAACTCATAATGACCTTCCGAGGTGCTAAAGGCTAAATAAGGTCGAACCTCAGGCTTTACTGGAATTTGGTAATAATAGCCTTTGCTAAGATCCACCTTAGAAAAAATATTTTGCCTTGTTCAGCCTGGCAAATAGTTGAGTAGTATCAGGTAATGGATCCACCTGACCTTCTGTGACAGCATTCAGTTTCCTGTAATCTATGCACAGTCTATGTTCTCCCGATGGTTTCCGCAACAAAACCACACAGGAACTATAAGGAGACTCACTGTGAGAAATAATCCCTTCTTGTAACAAATAATCAATCTCCTCTTTCAAAGCTGTTTCCTTAGCGAAAGGAAGAGAATAGGGCCTCATACAGATAGGTGCTGGGTCTATTAGTTTCATAGCATATTCCAACAAATTTGTGTGCCCCGGCTTATCCGTTTACACATCTGTATGTTTCTCAAGGACCTGTTGAACCTTCTCCCTCTGTCCTTTTGTCAGGTGATTACTGATCTTCACCTGGGCAAACGTTTCACTGGGTTTCAGTGGATATTCGAATGAGGAGAGAGGGTCATTTTTCATTTCGGTTGCAATAGACAAGGCCAATAGGTGTGTTCCTTCCTGGATTTGTCTGTCCAGATATTTCTTCAAAAGGTTCACATGATAGACTTTTTCCTTTCCCTTTTTGTCTATCTTATAATTTGTTCTGGATACCTTTTCCAAATTTGTATATGGCCCTTGCCATCCGATCTGAAGTTTATTGTTGCTGCCTGGCAATAGAAGAAGTACCTTCTCCCCTACAGCAAGTTCCCTATCCTTAGCTTTCTTATTATAGTAAGCCGCGTGCTTTTTCCTGGCTTGTCTCAAATTATCATTTACCAGTTTCCAACTAGTTTTTAAACGAGTGGTCAGTTCGTTAACATATTGATAAGATGAGGTAACAGTCTCCTCTGCCTTCTCATCTGTCCAGGTCCTTAACAAAACTTCTAAAGGACCTTTTATTGGCCTCCCAAATAACAGTGTTGCGGGTGCCATTCCGGTTGAATTATGTGGTACTTCCCGGTACGCAAACAATGCGGCGGGCAAGTTACAATATTATACATTTGAAAGCAAAATTGTGCTTAAGGGAAAGTCATTATTGTGTTACTTCCCTTGAAAGTTGTGTCGGCTCTTTCGATCAAACTCCGCGGATAAATCCATTTTACTGCGATTTATTCGTTGTTTGGGTAATAATAGATTGTTCTTGCTTCAGAATATCTATGGCCTGAATTTATGTGTATTGTTTGTCTGAGTAGGACGAGTCTGTCTTATATCTGTATATCTTTACATATCTAAGTCGAACTATATGTTCTGTTGTCTCTAGAGAGGTCGAAGGCTATTCGGCGGATGTGTCGCTAGAGTGTGGTGTGATTTGGCTTCGTCCTGATAGGGACTGTGTTTTCATGTCGGCCTGTTGCCGGGGAAAAAGTGATCTCAGTATTTGTGGGGAAGGTGATAGTTGTCTAAACCTATCGTGTATGCTTTACCCCAGTGTTTAGTCGTATTGCCAAGGAATGGCAGTGTCATATTTCCTGTACCAAGGTAATCAAAGATACTCTTACGAACTCTCGATCGAAGCCACCATTTTCGATAGTTACGATTTGAATGTCTAAGAGAATATATTTGACTCGATGAAAACGACTTCGATTCCTAGCAGCACTATATCCTGTAGATTGCAGTCAATTGTTCATGATCAAATCTACAGAGCAATGAAATGTTTTATGAATGACTAACTTTAGGACAGATTCATTATCTGTATGCAAACGTGAGTGACAGCTCACGAGTGAAGCCATCTTGGATCCAAACATGTAGTGACTTTCAAGAAGAGAAAAGGGGATGCCCGTATTATCGCTTGTTTAGTCCAGAGATCACTGCTACACATGAGAACCCTTTATCAGCGGTTCAATATTATTATATGGAAAAAAAATATGTGCTGAACATTATGTTGAAGAATCGTCGCTAGACGAGATTAGGTTTAGAAGCCATCTGAAATATTGTTTATAAGCTGACGTGCTCAGTCAGTGAAGTCAGATGATTTATATGTATGGGCGATGCTGAGGGCTTGGCTACTGACAGTCCATTATAGTATTAATCTACATGAGTGCCCATGTAACATAACATTGCAAGACCAGTTATCCACTGTACTATGATGTATTATGCCAACCTGTGATTTGTCACTATCTGTGCTGTCGAGTGTGTACGTCCAATTAAACTTTAGAAAAGGTACACAGTCGTTGGTGTCGATGACTTCCAGTCATACATGAGTGTGAGAAAAGAACATTTGTCAACAACACGAACCCTTATCATCATTCGCACATTGTACACTCAATCCATGTCTACACACCACTGCGTAGGTCAAGTTGACATTCCATACACTACAGTGGAGCAAACAACACCATAGAGATCTTATCAACTGATGATGGTGGCTGACGCCTGTCTTCCAGCCGTACTTTATCAACTGGTGGCCAGCTTTCTGGGTTTGACCTCGCAGAAGTTCAGAAGTCAACAGATTACCGATACCAGACCGTTTCCTGTGGCTGATACGACACACTTGCAGTATTGGTTTGCTCTTTGTCAACACTTTGTCACGTGACCTGTCAAGTGAATGCAGTATGTAGGTCAGCGTTGTTGACATTTTTTACATTAGACATTATAGAGTTTCACAGAACAGTTGGATCAATTCTTGTCAATGTTAACAGGAAGACAGTATTTGTGAACTAAGAAGTCCTATTTTCATCGATGGATCTTCTTGTTTTCCATATATGAACTTTAATATTTAAGGCCAGAATGTTTAATTGAATAAAGTGGCAGTTTGTTTGTTTTCATAAAAATAACTTTGCCATTACTGTAAGACTGAGCCTATTTTGCAACACATACTATCATACACATAATTTATATATATTTATGTTTACATGTTATTTGTTTGTATAGTATGTTAGTTTCTATGTCAGCGGGTTGTGTTTAAGGTTGGGCGGCGTCCTCACAACAGAATATCCCACGTCATAGAGGGTCCGTTGTGGGCGTTTTCTATAGGTGCAATTTTCTTGATTGAAAATTTGCTGCGACAACTGTTGCTTTTGTGTTAGCTGTGAAGTCTGTAATTATTGTTATTTTTGTAATATTTCTTTGTTCTTTAGTTTTGTTTTGATTTGTTTGTAATTTGTTGGTCTAACCTTTTCTATCTTTCAGTTCTATTCATAATTTATATTCATATATTGTGACGTCATTTGTGTTGTTATTCTTTGCAGATTCAGTGATTATTTTCATTGATTTCCCTATTTGATTTATTTTGATTTCTGCAAACGTTCTTGTATTGTCAGTCCTATTTGTACTTTATGTATTCTGTTGGTTGACATATGTTTTATATAGGTATATTTCATAAGACACAATTGCCTGTGCACTGCACTTGGATTATGGTATAAACCAGTACCTGATTATTATTACTATTATACAAGACCTTATTAAAGGCTTGTGACCCACAGATATTGGGATAGTATACTGATTAATCAAGTCATTGAGAACTTGTGGTATTATTATTGATTCAGGTGATTAGTATTATTGTTAGACATCATGTCTACTTTAGATTACTTCATTACACAAGGGAAAGCCCTTGATAAGACTGGTCAACAATTAGAACAATGGGCAGTTGCTCAATATGACAAAGCATTAGCTGCAGAAGAGAAAAGATTAGCTGCAGAAGAAAGAAAAGCTATGGCGGAAAAGAAAAGATTAGAAAGAGAAGCTGAGGCTGCTGCTGAACAAAAGAAATTGCAGATGCAGGTAGAGAAAAGGAGATTTGAAGCTGAACAAAAAAAATTGGAAAGAGAAGCTGCGGCTGAACAAAAAAGATTAGACAGTGAAGCTGAACAAAAAAAATTGGAAAGAGAAGCTGCGGCTGAACAAAAAAGATTAGACAGTGAAGCTGAACAAAAAAGATTAGACAGGGAAGCTGAACAAAAAAGATTAGACAGAGAGGCTGAAGAAAAAAAAAGCAATAAGAGAACATGAATTTGAGTTGGAGAAATTAAGATTGACAAGTATGAGTAATGTTAATCAGGCATCTAGTGCTAATGATAAACCTTCTACTTACAAGGTTAAGGTTCCACCGTTCAATCAGTCCAGTGACGATATTACATTCTGGCTGGATAGATTTGAACGTTCTTGTCGTACACATAATGTGGATAAATCACAATACGCTAATCAATTATCAGAAAACTTGAAAGGTGAATCTTTGACTAGATTATGCCTTGTAGGAGAAGCAGATAAGGATAATTATGATGTCATTAGGGCGGCTTTGATAAAAAAATATCAGCTAAGTGAGGAAGGCTATCGCCTTTTATTTAAAACGATGGTACCTGAGACGGGTGTAGAATTCTCAGAATTCACTGCAAAGGCACGTCTCACAGTTGATCGTTGGATTGAGCTTTCCAAAACAGAAAAAAAACGAATGAAGGACTTATGGATTTGTTGCTCAGAGATAAGATTATGTCATGTGTGAACAAACCTTTCCTTGAATTTATACATGAGCGTAAACCTAAATCTCTAAAAGAAATGGAAGAATATTGTTCCCAATATGTCACTGCACACCCCGACGTGACTTTTGGCAACACTAAGATTAAGGAGAGTATGCCAGTTGCTTCAGCAACACCATACAATCCCAATTATTCACACAGATTTCAGGGACCTCAAAACAGATTTGATAAAAAAGGTAACCATAATAGTTATCAAAACCAAGGTAACCAATCATTTCAGGGTTCTTCTTCAAAGAACTGGAGACGACCTGATAGCTCTCGACACAGGGGTGGTCATAATTATAGGAATTTCCGTAGAGGAAGTAATTATAGAAGCTATCAGGGTTATCCGTCTTGGAGTCAACAAGATCATAATTACAGAGATACTCATTATAATGAATATGATAATGGTAACCAAGGGAACTATGACTCAAACCCAAATAGGGGTTACAATAGAGGTAACAATAACTACAGAGGTGATAATAACCGAGGTAGATCTCAAAACAAAAGACATAAACCACATTTTCAGGCAAACTCTGCACAACAAGAGTCCCATGAAGCCTATAAACAGAGTAAAGATAATAATGATGCTAGTAATATGGCATGTGCCGCTTTTGATTTTGGGAGAGCATCTCAGTGCCCCCAATGCAAAACGTTATTTGAGCCAACCACAGTGTCTACTTTAAGCTGTGGCCATCCTCTTCCTGCTCTTCCAGCATCAGTCGCGCATGATGGAAGAGGTTCTCTTGTCTTACATAAGGGTTTAGTGAATAACAATCCAGTCTCTGTGTTATTTGATTCTGGATGCACCACAATTGGTGTTAGGCAGTCACTCGTAGATCCTTCCCGTGCCACTGGACAAGTAGTCAAATGTGTAACATTTGGCGGCACATTAGAGAAATACTCTACTGCTATCATTAGGATTGCTACTCCTTTCTTTACAGGAGATGTACACGCATGTCTTCTTCCGAATCCGATCGCTGACCTCATCATCGGTCGCATTCATGGAGTCAAGGAATGCACTCCGCAACAAATTTCCACGTGGGAAAGGCAAAACATGCAGATTGCTAACGCTGTAGTCACTAGAGCTCAGGCTCTTAATATGCCTCAAACTTCATCTATTGAAGATAATGAAGTGCATAACCAAGATAATCCCTTGGTAATTTCTCGTGACTCGTTTATAAAACAGCAAGAAGATGATCCCACTCTGAAGAAATTCTTCATTCTTGCAACTAAAGGTGATCCGAATAAAGACACAAGTCGTAAATCGTGGATTACAAAGAAGAATGGCGTACTTGTACGTATGGTTCAAGACTCCATTACGTCAAGTCATTCTCAAATCCTGGTTCCCAAGAATTTGAGAGTTAAAATTTTGCAGAACGCTCACGACTCTCAGTGTGCTGGACACATGGGTTTTTCCCGTACTAAGTCAAGAGTCCTTGCGGCTTTCTTTTGGCCATTGGTAAACAAGGACATACGGATTTATTGTCGATCTTGTAAAGTATGTCAGGAAGTTAAATCCAAAGGTCCACGGCATGCTGCACCCATTCAGGCGGCGGACATTCCTATTCGGCCGTTTCAAAAAATGGCCATAGACATTATTGGTCCATTTAAGATCAAGTCTGCCAGAGGACATCAGTTTATCTTGACGTGTGTTGATATGTGCACACGTTGGCCAGAGGCTATTCCTCTAAAGAGCATTACTACTGCTGATATTGCAGATGCTCTTTGGCTTATATTTTCTCGTCTGGGGTTCCCCGGAGAGATATTGTCAGACCATGGCACCCAACTAATATCAGATACCATGTCTCAAGTAATGTCTACTCTGCAGATAGATAGATCTTTAAGTAGTATCTACCATCCAATGTCTAATGGTATGGTCGAACGCCTTAATAGAACACTTAAAAACTTACTGGGGAAGATAACTGAGGATCATCCTCAAGACTGGGACAGAGTTTTACCTGCGGCCCTCTTCGCTTACAGAGAGGTACCCAATGAACATACGGGATTTTCTCCCTTTGAACTCGTCTTTGGCGCGCGTCCGCGTGGCCCTATGTCGTTGCTTCACGATCTCATAACATCTGACAATATTGACGATGACACAAAGTCATCCTACGAATATGTCATCGCGTTGAGACAAAAAATTATCGAAGCATGCAAATTAGCAACTTCTTCTTCTGAATTTGCGAAACAGAAGGCAAGGCAATTTGCCAATAAGAAGAGATGCTTACGACAACTTTGTCCTGGTGACAAAGCATTTGTATTACTACCTTGTAGGGAAAACAGATTACTTATTTCTTGGAAAGGTCCGTACGATATAATATCGAAAATTTCCGATGTCGACTATATTGTCGATATTGATGGGAAGCATAAAACCTTCCACATCAATATGCTTACTGAATTCCATGAACGTCCGGATTATTTGCAACCCATTTTCCAAGCAACGGACAATTCTCCAGTACCACATGGTCATTACTCATCACTGTCCGTGATACAGGATGAGGAAACAAGTTTTTCAGATGTAAATCTTCCTCTTCCAATGATCCCACTTCATTCCAGTGAATCATGGAAGAACGTTACTGTCTCTCCTGATTTGTCTCTAGGAGAACAGCGACAAGTTTCAACTATGTTGCAAACATTTCAGGATGTACTCACTGACATCCCTGGACAAACGAATGTCATTCAACATGACATTGTTCTAACTGACCATACTCCTATTAGGGTTAGACCTTATCCTATACCTATACATTTTCAAGCACAGGTCGAGAAAGAGTTGGATGAGATGATAGATTTGAAAATAATCGAACCATCCACCTCTGCATATTCTTCGCCGATGGTTATTGTGCGTAAAAAAGACAATAACATACGTCTTTGCGTTGACTATCGAAAATTGAATCAAGTAACTAAGTTCGATGCCGAACCTATGCCTTTACTGGAAGAGCTACTTACTCGACTCTCCAAATCTCATTTTTTCACTAAACTTGATTTGTCTAAAGGATATTGGCAAGTTCCTTTATCTGAACGCGCCAAACCTCTCACGGCTTTTTCAACACCTAGAGGTTTGTTCCAATGGAATTTTATGCCTTTCGGTCTTATGAACGCACCAGCTACGTTCGTACGCATGATGCGCCGAATCCTATCTTATCGGTCAGATGTCATTGCATATCTAGACGACATCTGTCTTTTCAGCGATACTTGGGAAGATCACTATTCAGGGTTAGATGAATTGCTGTCTACTTTGCGTGAGCACAACCTGACAGCGAAACCCTCTAAAGCCTATATTGGTTTTAGCGAAATTTCTTTCCTAGGCCACCGAGTTGGTCATGGTTTCCTAAAGACAGAGGACCATAATACTAGTAAGATACTTAACATCTCAATCCCTAAGACTAAAAAACAGGTGAGAAGTCTGTTAGGTCTTATTCAATTTTATGGCAGATTCATTCAGAATCTATCCTCTATCATGGCACCTCTCTCAACACTTCTAAAGAAAGGTTCGCCTAATGTGGTCCACTGGTCTCAGGAATGCCAATGCTCTCTGGATAAGATTAAAACATTGTTTTCAACACCACCTATTTTAGTGCTACCCACTAAAGATAAGACATTCGTTCTTCGTAGTGACGCTTCATCCACTGGGATTGGAGCGGCACTAATGCAAGAGTACTCTGGAACTCTGCATCCTGTAATGTATATTTCCAGAAAACTTAATGCGGCAGAAAGGAATTATTCGGTTTTAGACCGTGAGCTATTAGCTATGGTTTGGTCGATCCTCAAACTACAGAGATTCCTTCTAGGCGCACATTTCATAGTAGAAACCGACCAAAAAGCTCTTACTGCTATACAGAGTAAGAATTTGAAGAGCTCGAGGTCTACTCGATATGCAATTGCTCTTCAACCTTTTCATTTCTCTGTGCGAGCTATTCGTGGATCAGATAATGTGATGGCAGACATTCTGTCAAGATGCCCACATGATTCCACATAACTATTAGGGCTTAGACTTCTTGATATGTCTAGTTCTATAGTAGTTCCTTTTCTATATCATGATAGATACACATTTGTAATTTAATAATATAATGATTGTATCACTACATAGCGGTTCATTGATGTTTATTCACCGCTGTGCTTTGATGATTTTTTCTTCATAAATCATAAATTTAAGATATCTAATACGAAATGATGATATGAATTTTTTAGGCATTGTGTAATTGCCAGAATTGTATTATACTTTGATGACACCTTCCTGGAAAATATATACTTGTAGAGAAATAATTTCTCTCAGTTTATGAGACACATTCTCACCAGTCGCTCCATAAGTCGACTTAGCCTCATATTAGGCGTTATAGGTATTCCTGATATTTTCATCTGCGCATTATTCATGCGTTGTGAGCCTATTGTACGTTGCTCCTAGATGTATTTCAAAAAAAAAAAAATGTTCCATTTTTTTTTTTTCCCGGGAGGTGTGGTAAGACTGTTACGTGCAGTCTTTGATATCTTACAATATTATACATTGGTATTCTTGTTATCTTCGCAAATATTTTGAAAGCAAAATTGTGCTTAAGGGAAAGTCATTATTGTGTTACTTCCCTTGAAAGTTGTGTCGGCTCTTTCGATCAAACTCCGCGGATAAATCCATTTTACTGCGATTTATTCGTTGTTTGGGTAATAATAGATTGTTCTTGCTTCAGAATATCTATGGCCTGAATTTATGTGTATTGTTTGTCTGAGTAGGACGAGTCTGTCTTATATCTGTATATCTTTACATATCTAAGTCGAACTATATGTTCTGTTGTCTCTAGAGAGGTCGAAGGCTATTCGGCGGATGTGTCGCTAGAGTGTGGTGTGATTTGGCTTCGTCCTGATAGGGACTGTGTTTTCATGTCGGCCTGTTGCCGGGGAAAAAGTGATCTCAGTATTTGTGGGGAAGGTGATAGTTGTCTAAACCTATCGTGTATGCTTTACCCCAGTGTTTAGTCGTATTGCCAAGGAATGGCAGTGTCATATTTCCTGTACCAAGGTAATCAAAGATACTCTTACGAACTCTCGATCGAAGCCACCATTTTCGATAGTTACGATTTGAATGTCTAAGAGAATATATTTGACTCGATGAAAACGACTTCGATTCCTAGCAGCACTATATCCTGTAGATTGCAGTCAATTGTTCATGATCAAATCTACAGAGCAATGAAATGTTTTATGAATGACTAACTTTAGGACAGATTCATTATCTGTATGCAAACGTGAGTGACAGCTCACGAGTGAAGCCATCTTGGATCCAAACATGTAGTGACTTTCAAGAAGAGAAAAGGGGATGCCCGTATTATCGCTTGTTTAGTCCAGAGATCACTGCTACACATGAGAACCCTTTATCAGCGGTTCAATATTATTATATGGAAAAAATATGTGCTGAACATTATGTTGAAGAATCGTCGCTAGACGAGATTAGGTTTAGAAGCCATCTGAAATATTGTTTATAAGCTGACGTGCTCAGTCAGTGAAGTCAGATGATTTATATGTATGGGCGATGCTGAGGGCTTGGCTACTGACAGTCCATTATAGTATTAATCTACATGAGTGCCCATGTAACATAACATTGCAAGACCAGTTATCCACTGTACTATGATGTATTATGCCAACCTGTGATTTGTCACTATCTGTGCTGTCGAGTGTGTACGTCCAATTAAACTTTAGAAAAGGTACACAGTCGTTGGTGTCGATGACTTCCAGTCATACATGAGTGTGAGAAAAGAACATTTGTCAACAACACGAACCCTTATCATCATTCGCACATTGTACACTCAATCCATGTCTACACACCACTGCGTAGGTCAAGTTGACATTCCATACACTACAGTGGAGCAACACCAATCTTATCCATGATGAGATCTTATCATAACTGATGATGGTGGCTGCGCTAACGACCCTGAAGGGGATTTAACACTACTGCCTTGATTACTCCTTCCACATATCGCGTCTTTACATTAATCATAGCGATGGGAAGTGTCATGGTCGCTACGTCCTTGGTTGCAGATTGGATCTCCACTGTTTCTGTGGTATATTGATCTGCCTGCACCAGGTGAGAACTCACAACTGAATCAAAATCAAATCCAGTATCATACAAACACCTTATGGTGACTCCATTACATATCACCTCTTCACACACTGGGGGGTGGTAAGGTTCCTGCTGTTCAGTAGAGTTGACCTTTACTTCCTTTCTCCCCGTTTTCATTGCAGCGAAATTTGGAGTTTTCCTTCTACAATTTTCGGTGTTATGGTTGTCCATCCTACAATGTTTACAATACAATCTACCTTTATGAAAAGGTTTTCTTTCATCATTCTTTTTGTCATTGAAATGTGAGGTTTTATTTTTAAAATCATTCCGAGGCCTATCAAAGTTCTGCTTATTTCTGTTATCAAATTTATTATGGTTTTGAGGAGCCTTATACTGATCTACTGGTTTCTTCTTGATACCAGTGTGGTAAAGTGGGATGGTATAAATATTTATAGGGGACTTAGTGTACTGACTGAGATCAGCTGTGAAGGTATCTGTATCTAATAAGTGTGGTGTATTACAGATAACCTTACTTGCTACCACATTTATACCTCTGTCAGGCTTATTCTGGAATATTGTAATGACTACGTTGAATGTCTAGGGTTATGATAATGATGAAGTGTAAGTCACAACAACAACAGACAGATAAACAATTTAATTTAATCCACAATACTTTACAACACTGTGACACTCACACACATAGAACACTCTATAAGACTATCTTAATAAGTCAAGTTTAACTTTAAAAATATGTATTAATTTCTATCAAAAATAGATATCCTGATTCAACTACAAAGTGAACCAGGAATCACAATCAAATGTAATTACAAGTTGTATGTACACTATTTATAGATATGATCTTTGTATTGACATATATTATTATTATTACAATATGTGTGTAAGTTGTGATGTAGTACTATGAGGTAATACTGGCTTTTTCAAGCTAGGTGGTTGTTGGTCATCATGACTTCAAGTGTCTGTTTCTGGTGGAAATAGTATTGGAAAAGTTCACAGTTCCTGTCCTTTGAAACAATTACTTGTCCCTCTTTATTTAATATACTGTCAATTTTAGAGGGGGGTACGTAAGATTGAGCTGCTCTGGCCAACGAATCTTATCTTCTGTGAGGGCGGCAGGAAACAGTCTCAACTGCTCGCTTGCTTCACCGTTTCCTTGAGAAACAATACTGGTCGCTATCTTGACCAAGGAGTATGCTGCCAGCCTCTGGATTCAGCAAAACTCAGACCAGGTGCTGCTTCAATACGTTAGGACCACGGTCCCTGAAACAAAAAGGTCGTACCTCCTACTTCAGAACTAATTTATAATCTATTTCCACACTGAAACACAATACATAACAAACACAGAGTTCAGCGCGGTAGGCCAACTGTTAGCTTCTCGTGAACAATATACACCAGTATTCCTCTCCCTAATGGTTACAACGCCTCTGCAATTCCAGCATTATTTCCTTCTATTCAATAAGATAGGTGTCATAGTACTATTTGGCAATCCCATGCAGTTTCACTCCTCTTCGACAAGTTTTGTTCATGTTGGAGCAATATCTAGGTTTTGCCTTTTGGTTATTACTGAACCACACACATACAGACATACATTATCAATTCACATTCAATTTTCATCGAAAAGATATCAAATAGATCTAGCTTACCACAATTCATGGAAATAATAAACAAATACGTTGACTGGCGATGAATTATGGCACAATTCCGATCTGCCTCTGTCCCAGGCTTTTATTTAGAAAAATATGAGCTGGATCTCAACGCACTTGTTTCTTAGTAAGTTTATTTTCAAAATGTGGCACTGAACTGACGCTCCTAATTGACTATATCAAATGGTCTATCCAATGGGACCATGTTTACAAAAGCTTTTGAAAAAAATTTACCCTTCCTACCGTTTCCCTTAACAACCATAATAGTATTTGCAATCGACTAATCATGTTTCGCCTTACATATTCTTCTAGCCAATCAAATCTGATTTAACTTGTTGGCCTATTTCCCGTAAAATAGTGGTTTTAAAACATGCCACTGAGCAAATATGATCTGGTGTTGTCTGACACCCTAACTCTAGTATTATGGCTATAATTTGTTAATTATTAGACTAATTGCTTAACACCTAACATATTCTTTGTCAGCAAGTCCTAAGGCACCCAAATATATAAGTTTTAATGGAGCTAAGTGGCTGCGTTCAAAATATGTATTTTCTTCTACCACCCGTTCACTTCGATACGATGGGGTGTCTTCTGTACTGTCAGGATTTCAAACGTAAAACAGTATTGTGTCATGTTTCCTAATAAGCATTAAACATGTTTTTTAAAACCTTACCCCGTATTGGTAGTGTTTTTTATCACTGTCTATTTGAAAAAAATTAGTGCTTCATGCCTTTCGCGTTGGGGGTGGCATTAATTTATATCGCGAGACTGCGTGTTAGTGTTGCATACGTTCCTCAGTACCTCTCTCTCTCTCTCTATCCTAAGTCCTTCTGTCTTTTCATTACGCAGTGTATATAATGACATTAATGCTAGTATTTTATCTAGGTCATTAAGCAGTGTGCGTATCTCAAGGTTTTTCTAAGAAATACAGTACACGTTTTATTTTTAGAAAGGCGTGTATGCTGCTGTAGGCTTTACTATCAAACGTGAAAGCGTTACAATTTTGCAGACGAAGTAGAAAAAGGGGGATTTTTGTACGCCATTGTGACAGCACTGTTCTTTTACCATTCCTCTTTCCTTTTATTGAATTAATTCGTTAGGCTTTACCTTTCAATTTAGATATGTGGATTTAGAATGTTTCACGACAACCAGCTACCTCTGCCTGGGCTGTCTGATACCTTTCAGCGACATTAATTATCTCACCCAGCCTCATTCTTTCTGTCATTGAAATGTGAGGTATTATTTTTAAAATCATTTCGAGGCCTATCAAAGTTCTGCTTACCTCTGTTATCAAATTTATTATGGTTTTGAGGAGCCTTATACTGATCTACTGGTTTTTTCTTGATGCCAGCTACCTCTGCCTGGGCTGCCTGATACCTTTCAGCGACATTAATTATCTCACCCAGTCTCTCCGCGCCCTGTTCCATGAGAAACTTTCTCATGTCTGGAGCCATGGACTCTCTCATCTGTTCTATGAGTATCATTGTTGCTGAGTTATTTGCCGGTTGAAGATCATGCACTGAGTATGGTTACTTTAGTGATCTTTTGTTAATCGTGCTTTGTTTATTATTACGCGAATTAGGGTGAAGGTGTTCATACAACTCAGTAGCATGGTATGAAGAAGTAGTTCATGTAACTTGAACTCAGCAACATTAATGAAGTAATTAATGCCTTCAGATTGAGTCCGTAATATTTAATCACATGTACACACAGGATGATCATTTCAAATAGGAACAGAACATGAGTCCGTATAAGTCATGCATAAATTAATCAATAACGTAGACTGCTGGTTTACGTGTCAATGTCCGTTTAAGGATACAATGCAGTATTGTCGTCAGAACATCACAGCTATATGCACGCGCAGCTAGACATGGCTACCTGCCGACAGTGAGACTGCGAGTCTGAATATTTCATACGAATTTGACGATTATTCTCCTCCTTCTGAGGATTCTAGTTAAATACTAACCTCCATAAATTTTCCTCTCATATAGAGTTCTAGGACTGACCCTGGTCCATCAAAAATGCACATATAAATGGCTATATCATGCCATTGAATTGGAAGGTTAGAAAAACGCAGCTATTCAGCTTGGCGGTCAAGTAACAAAGGGTAGCGTCTCCTAGTTACCGACTGTGTCCTAAACAACGCTAGACACGTCATAATCGATCGTGTATGGAGCGTTCAATAATTGAAACATCTATCGCAATATCACATTATATATCAATATTATACATATTATTATATCAACTAAATAAAATGTCCAATGTTAATAGTGAATGATAGAATTAAATTAAAGTAAGGTCTGTCGTATTAGTATGTCATATAGGAATTAATTTGACTAATTAAAATTAAATTAATTAATTAAACTAAGAGTTAAATTATTAAGGTTCTAATGTAACGCGATGTTATGAGAGAAGAAAAGACAAAATAAGTGAGAAGAAATAGAAAGAAATTCGAATATAAGTTTAACTTACTTGGGTGTGTTAAGTGTTAGTGAATAATAACTATCTAATTTAACTAACTAAATAATGTATAGGTACATTAAAAAAAAATATTAATCTAATACTTGTGTGAGATTTATTTTCTCTTTTCATAATTTCTTCTTTTTATATTTCGTTCTCTTTTTTTTGTTCTTTCATTTCATTTTTTTTTCTCACATTTCATTTTATTGATAATAATTCAATTAAGAAGTTAAGTTAACTAATTAATTAGTATAGGATATGATGATCCATCCGTAGTCTTGATCCTGATGAATTCTTTTAGGCAAAAATGTTCAAACGTTTACGTTGGAAAGAAATGTCATTTATCCCAGCATCCAAGAATTAAGTGCAGATAGGATAATAAGTTCGACTTGTCGTCAGATATTATTCCATGATTGTTCAACGAATATTCATATATTGTGTATGGACGTTAGACGAAGTTTCAATGTCAATATGTATACCTTGATTGTCTTTAGTTCAATTCTGTGATGCATATAGTGTTCAATGTAGTGATGATTGACGTATTTTAGGAATGTCAATGTTGATCATTCGTGGTCAATAGGATTACGTGACAACGCATCTGCCACAATATTTTCAGTGCCAGGAATATGTTCAATGGAGAATTCAAATGGCTGCAGGATGATTGCATATCTGGCGAGTTTTGGGCTCTTGTGGTTAGATCGACGCAAAGATGCTACAGCACGTTGGTCCGTCTGTATAGTGAAGGGAGCACCAAGCAAGAACTTTTCAAGTTTATTTATTGCCCATATAACTGATAAAAGTTCCTTGTCCACTGTGGAATACTTTGTTTCTGCCGGCTTTAGCTTTCTTGAAATATATAAGGTAGGATGTAGAATGCCATCATGGTTCTGGAGCAGGCATGCACCAATGCCGTAGTTACTAGCATCTGTTCGTAAGAAAAATCTTTTGGAAGCATCGGGAAGTCTTAAAATTGGTTCATGCGAAAACAAATTTATAATTTTGTTGAAAGTTTCATTGCATGTACCAGTCCATGTCACCTTCACCGGCATGTCTTTTTTTAACAATGAAGACAATACAGCCGTGATGGATGACAAGTTTGGTATGAATCTACTGTAATATTGAACAAGTCCTAACAAACTCCTGACCTGTTTCTTCGTCTGAGGAACTGCTATGTTTAGAATTTTGGAGACTGTACTAGGTAACGTTCGGATATATCCCGATCCAATGATATGTCCCAAAAAGGTTATCTCATTACACGCGATCTGCACCTTTGTAGGTTTAGCAGTTAGATGATAATTCCTTAGAGTGTCGAAAACATATCTAAGTCCCGAAACATGTTCCTCAAACGACGAACTAAACAAGCATATGTCGTCAATATATGTAATAACGTCTGGTCTACCTGATACAATTTGTCGCATCAGGCGAATGAAGGTAGCTGGCGCATTAACAAGCCCAAAAGGCATCACATTCCACTGGTATAGACCTTGTGGAGTGGAAAATGCGGTGTAGTACTTAGCCTTTTCGGTCAGTGGTATCTGCCAATAACCTTTAGTTAAGTCTATCTTACTAAATATAGTTGCGTTGGATAGACGTGGCAGTAAGTCGTCGATAAGTGGATGTGGTTCGCTGTCAACTATAGTCTTAGCATTTAATTTTCTATAATCAACACATAGTCTGATGTTATTGTCCTTCTTCCGGACAATCACTAATGGAGAAGAGAATGGCGAATTACTAGTCTCAATGATTCCCAGAGACAACATCTGTTCAAGTTCCTTAGTAGTGTTAGCAAGGAAATGTAAAGGAACCGAATAGGGATGTACACGAATAGGTGTATCATCATTGAGAGTAATGTCATGACTAATAGCCGATGTGCGACCCGGGACGTCGGTCAATACATCTGGATAAGATTGTAATAGATTAGCAATCTGTAGACGCTGTTGCGGTGTAACCGTTGAAGAGATGGTTACATCCCGCCAAGATTCAGTAGGTTGAACTACTGGTACCGGTAACGGTAACTGTACCTCAGGAAAAGAAGATTCTTCTTCCTGGATGACGGATAAGTTAGAATAATAACAAGTAGATACTGTGGTGTCATCTAGTTCATGAAAAATTGACTGTAAGTGTTCAGGACGTGTATGAAATTGCTTGAGCATGTTAATATGAAATATCTTTTTGTGTCCCTTGATATCTAAGACGTAATCAACGTCGGAAATTTTATCAATGACTTTGTAAGGACCATTCCAAGATATCAATAATTTATTGTTATTGTGAGGAAGTAACACATTGTCGTAAATTTATTTTGAGAGAAAAGAGTCGTAGAAATAGTGGTCCGGTTTAGAGTGGAAAATGATGATGGAAAGCTCAGTGATAGAAAATGTAGAGATTTAATAGTTGCTTCACAGCGTGCTGGAGGAGAGTAAAGACAGACTTATTTACGACAAATCGTGTCTCTCAATCTTCTCTTTCACTCTCCTGGTCAAACAATTATTTGCCAGTTTTCCAGACTCGCATCTGCGCGCTCACCGCTTTCGGTGTTTTCAAACACACACACGACGTTGATACAAACTATATTAAACGAATAGGGGAAATTTTGGGCTTTGGGTATATCCAACACACAGAACTAAATGAGTTTAGGTGATTTTATTCACTTTAACATCAATCACTAAAAATATCAGATATTACATAAATTATCATAAGTACACAAATGCAAATAACAAGTTTGGGAGGGGGTGAAGAAGATTGGTATCGACTAAGCCCTTCCCGCTCATTAGACAAAGACAAACCCAGTCCAGAGATAGATAATATCAGGAACACGGGTACGTTAACCTAACAGTAAAGTTAATTACTCTGAAAGAGGTGTTACCAAGTTAGGTATCATCTCATCTCAACCCATAACCCGTCATGGGTCGTAGGGGTGCCATGGTGGAAGCATCAGCAGACAGGGTCCTCCACTGCTCTCTATTCTCAGCAATGCGTACAAGTGTGGAGAAACCGTGTCCTGTCCATTCTTTGATGTTATCAGCCCAGGATTTTCTTTGCCTTCCTCTTCTCCGTTTACCTTCGACTGTTCCCTGGAGGATCGTTTTCGAAAGGGAGTCATGACGAGTTACATGCCCAAACCAGGCAAGCTTTCGACGTTTCACTATTGACAAAAGTGGTTCTTGATGGCCTGCATAGGTGTTTATCTTCTCTCTAACGTAGACATTTGTTTTGTGCTCTTTATAGCAAATGCGCAAAATTCTTCTATAACATTTATGCTCGAAAGCCTGAATCCTTCGCTCCGTATCTGCAGTGAGTGTCCAGCCCTCACACCCATACAAGAGAATAGATAATACAAGTGATTTGTATAATTTGATCTTCACAGGAAAACTGATGTTACTTTTCCAGATCACATTCAGCCTTGTCGTGGCAGCTGAGGCCATCTCAAGTCTTGTCTTGATTTCTTTATTTGATCTTCCATCACTACATATAGTGGACCCGAGATATTTAAAGGTGTTAACTTCTTCTAACGTTTGCCCATTTAACGTAATGTTGGTCGGAACATGTTTCTTATGGCTATTCACCAATATCTTGCTTTTTTCTATATTAATTTCCATCCCATATGTTCTTGTTACTTTCTCCAGTCTAGAGGTAAGGTCTTGAAGTTCTGATTCTGTTCGAGCTATCAGATCAATATCATCAGCAAAACGTAGATTACACAGAGGTCGGCCTCCAATCGATATGAAGTTAGGTATAAGTGATAGAAAAAAAAACCTGTTCTTGCCAGCTGTTCTTCCCTTTACTAAGCAAATGGAAAGGAGGTGGTTTTAAACAGAGTTAACAAATTATCAGCTCTCCCACTTAAAGGAACAATGTAGGGTATACAGAAAAGATATATGTTACCAGGTAAGCAAGTTAACAAAATGGTCACACAAAAGAATTAATTTCCTGTCATTCATACACGCGCTAGCAAAGGCCTTCACTCATCTTGCTCTCACTTACCGATTGTGAAAAAATCTTGCACTCCATAGAATAACACAACAGCAGTTACACCTCAACTAAATGTATGAGTGTTTGTTCAAGTTCTAGCCCCAGATTATCGGGTAGGCGGTCAGCACATAAAAGGATCCCGTAATCGCTGGAAAATGAATCTGTAGTTGTGTCTCTTTTCTTAATAACAGTTTCTATGGGAGGGCACGGTCTCTGATACCGGGGTGAGGATGGTGTGGTCTATTTGACTATGCCGCGGATAATAAAATTCTTACGCGTGCTGGTACACTTTATCCGTGAGGTATGGTTTAAGTCCAGTGAGCAAAATACTCACATCACTGTTCAGGAAATTATGAATTAACTCTCTGTGTCAGTAAACTAACAAAGCTCGGGCCAGTGTTCTTCTTCCCGTTACGACTTAAGTTGTTTGATGGTGCGTTAAATTTGTCTTTGGGTGTGCTTTCTTTGCTATAAGTTAGATAGCGGAATTCCAAACATAGAATCGCCTCAAAGATTAAAAATTTACACAGTCTCAACAAGTTCTGCGTCAGGGGAACTCTACACACTGTTTATGCTTTGCTTTGCTTAGATTGATTTCTTTATTGCTTTCTTAATGCTGGGATCGCACCGGTTACGATCACTCGCTTTGCACAGAATTAGAAATCACTGCAAATATATATAAAATCCAGGGGAAAATCTATAACAGGATTTCAATAAAGCTAGTGCTTCTGTAAAGGTCTGGCCAGCGAGTGATAACGTGTCTAGTTCTTCATGGTCTATTTAGCTAAAATGAAATGTAAGTTGAGTGGGACATGATAAACTTGACAACTTATTTGATCTCACGAACTTTTGGGGATCTGACCGCCAAATCAAGAGAAGAAGCCGCCCCCTGGTCTTCGTATCCGCTCGCTGCTGCCCGTTTCGCTTTCCCCCGTTCGCTCGGTTCCTCGATTGACACCGAGACGCGAAATTAGCGGCAAGCAACTGCGTCTCGTATCAGGGAAAACTACTGTCTTTGATAGCGCCGATAGTCTCCCCTAAGATCTCTCGGTCTGTCTCTTTGATCTCGTCGCTGTATCCTACATGAGTCCCGGTGGAATGCGTTCTGGCAAACGAAAAGTTACAACAAATGTTCAGGGGTTCTAATGTTATGAAAAGCTAAAAGTCCCTTTAAATCATCCATCATATCAGGGAGAATTCACTTGTCAAACTAGACGTACGTCACAATCGTCCCCACTTTTAGACATGAAATCATTTTTCATGTTTTCATTTTTGACAATGGAGGTGACCTGATTGGTGATTTTAGGATGAGTGGTATCTTCAGTTTGCTCTTCTTCCTCTGTAGACCAGTTTCTACTCAGAAAATCAGCCCCGACATTCTGTCTTCCCGGAATATATTCCACTTTGAAAGAATAGACGCTTAGAAGGAGGGCCCAACGCATGATCCTAGCGTTAAATTCTTTATTGGCACCAAGAAATGCTAACGGAGCGTGGTCTGTTTGCACCGTGAAAGATGTACCATAAAGAAACTCATGATGGCGTCTGATACCGTCAATCAGAGCAAGACATTCCCTTTCAACTACGCTGTAGTTCCGTTCCGCTTTATTTAATTTCCGACTGCCATAGGCAACTGGAAATAGCATGTTCAGGTCACTGTCATCGGCTTGAAGCAGTGTTGACCCGATGCCCTGACCTGACGCGTCGACTCTCAGTACAAAAGGTTTCTTGAGGTCAGGCAACCTCAAAATGGGGTATGCAGACAACTGTCCTTTCAAAGTGCTATACGCGTGTTCGCACTTTTGATCCCATATGACCTTATCAGGACAACCTTTCTTTGTGAGGTCAGTCAGAGGTGCCGTCAGTCCGTTGAAGTTCTGGATGTACTTCTGATAGTATGCACATAGCGATATGAAGGAACGTACGTCTTTCTTCGTTCGGGGTCTTTTTGCTGCCACAATTTTCTCCACGTTCTTCTTAATAGGCCAACTGCATCCGTGAGAAATAGTGTGCCCCAGGAAGTCTAACTGTTCAAAACCCGATGAGACATTTGCTAGGTCTGGCTGTGAGACCCGTTTCCTGTAGTCTCCTGAGGAGCATAGCAACCGTAGCAATATGTTCTTCATAGGTTTCCGATGCAATTAAGATGTCATCCATGAAATTATGGATATGGGGACTTTGCAAAGGTTGTAGAAGCTTCCTCATCATCCTGGTGAACACTCCTGGTGCATTATGCAAACCGAACGGCATCACGTTAAATGTGTAATGTCCTTCACTAGTGCTGAAAGCTAACAAAGGTTTAATTTCCTCCTTGACTGGTATTTGATAATAACCTTTACTGAGGTCAATCTTGGAGAAGATCTTAGCTTTGCTGAGCTTGGTGAACAACTCAGAAACAGTTTGGAGAGGTTCGGGCTGGAATTCCGTTACAGCGTTTAGCAACCTGTAATCAATGCACAGCCGAACTTCCTTATTGGGCTTCTGCAACAGCACTACACTCGAGCTGTAAGGAGATGTAGACTCACTGATAATTCCTGCCTGACGCAGCTTGTCTATTTCTCCGCGAAGTGCATCAGCTTTAGCGTACGGGATGGGGTAAACTCTGGTTTGAACAGGGGTCTCGTTTGTTAATTTCATATCAAATTCAATGAGATTTGTTCGACCAGGTACATCCGTTAAAACTGCACTGTACTGTTTTAGTAGAGCCCTAGTTTCTGTTTGTTGTTCTGGTGAGAGATTGTCGCCGAACTTGACATCTTTAAAGGATTCTGTGGGTTGCAATGGATACTCCATGCAACCATCATCATCTTCCTCGTCTTCCGTTGCTATGGCGACAGCCAGGAGATGCTCGGAGGATGGCACCGGTCTTTCCAAATATTTCTTTAGCAGATTTATGTGGAAGACCTTCTCCTTTCCTTTGATGGAGATCTTGTAGTTGGTACGTGAGATCTTTTTAAGGACGGTAAACGGTCCTTGCCATCCGATGCGAAGTTTATTGCTTCCGGTTGGAAGTAGCAATAGGACTTTCTCCCCTGGTTGTAGTTCTCTCTCTTTTGCAGCTTTGTTGTATCTTTTAGTAATTTTAGCGCGGGCTTTCTTAAGGTTGGTAGTAGCTAGATCCCATCCTAGCTTTAGCTTTCCTTAAGCTCAGATACATACTTGCTTGCAGAGACGACTGTCTCGTCAGCCTTCTGGTCTGTCAGGGACCGAAGTAAGGCTTCTAGTGGCCCCTTAATAGGTCTGCCAAATAAAAGTGTAGCTGGCGCAAAACCCGTAGACGCTTGGGGTACCTCTCGGTAGGCGAATAAGGCAGCCGATATATATTGGTCCCAGTCTTCCGGTTTCTCCTGACCCAGCTTACGTAACATCATGGTGAGGGTACCGTTAAAACGTTCCACGAGCCCATTTCCGGCCGGATGGTAGGGACTTGTGTGGATATGTTTGGCCCTCAAGATCTTAAAGATCTCCTCCATTAACAGGCTACGGAATTGGGATCCATTGTCCGTCAAAACTTGTTGAGGGAATCCCAACCGTGTAAAAATTTGCACAAGGGCTTCTGCGACATGCTTGGAATTAGTGCATGGTAGCGGTACGGCTTCGGCCCACATAGTGCAAGTGTCAACTAAGTCAGGATGAACCTGTTCCTTCTTTTGGTCTTTTCCAGAGGACCAATAATGTCGACAGCAACCCGTTCAAATGGAGTCCCTACTATTGGCATTTGCCCCATAGGTACTGGGGGTGTCAAGTGCTTGGGTGCTACCCGTTGGCACTGGGCGCAGGATTTCACGTACCTGACAATGTCAGAGTTCATTCCTGGCCACCAATAGTGGTTTTTTATTCGCTGAATAGTGGCGTTTTGTCCCATGTGTCCGCTAAAGGGAAGAGAGTGCCCCATTTCTAAGATCTGGTTTCTGTACTGCGTCGGTACTAGGAGCTGGTTATTCCCCGTGTCCGGGTTGCCCGTTCTACGATACAATACACCATCCTTAGAAAAGATGTCTCCGTTGTGTCTGGGGTCCTTAGCCATGGGCAGTTTTTTTAAAGCAGGGCGCCAGAGTAGGGTCCTTTTGTTGCGCCTCCTTCAGTTCATTCGGCAACAAGTTTGGCGCAGGCTCCCTCTCCTTCTTGGCTTGCCCTCTTGTGGTTACCGCTGCCACAATCGGCTCCTTAGGTCTCCCAATGAACACATATCTACATCCCAGGATAACTGGGTAGATCGGATCATCCATTATGGCCGCTTTAATAACTCCTCTGACAAAGTCAGAGTGTATTTCTACCAGTGCGATAGGAAGCGTCCTGGGTGCATCACTCCTGAAAACTCCACTAAGTTTGACGGTTTCCTCTGTCTCCTGACGGGTTTGACTAGGTGCCTAGCGACAATACAATCAAAACTTAATCCAGTGTCAAAAAGACAAGTAGTAGAGGTACCGTTCAAAATTACAGTTCCTCGAGTTGAGGGTCGGTCCCCCTCAGGTTGAGAATCACTGACATTGACTCTACCTTTCGAGGCTGTATGCAAACATCCAATGCGGTTTGCACCGGTTTGTTTGCCCTGATCAGACGTTCCTGGTGTAGGGGTCTTCCCTTTTCCTTGACCTTGGTGGCCGCGCTGCCACGTAGGCTTGTTGGGTTGATCAGAATTGTTGTTGGGGGGGGGGGGTATCGGGTTTTGTAGAATTTCGATTTTTCCTGGGGAGGTTTCTGGGTATTGTTATCTCGTTGGTTATAATGTTGAGAGGAAGTGGAAGAATAGGATGCCTGTTCTAGATTCTGTTTTCGAGATGGCTCATCGGTGGGTTTACGTTTAGTGCTGGGAAGTTCGGCCATTGCATTGCTATAGCGTTCGGCTTTATTGAGTATGTCTTCAAGCCTGACTGCCCCCTGTTCAGCCAAAAATCTACGTGTTTCATTCGACAAAGTGGATTTTATCTGCTCCACAAGAACAAGTTCGAGGAGTCCCTCATATGAAAGAGGTAGGTCAGATAATTCAATGCACTTTGTCAGATAACCCGTGAGACGTGAAGAGAACTGGGGAAATGTTTCCGTGCTCTCTTTTCGGCTGTTTCTGAACAACTGCAGAAACTTTCGGGCAGTCATCTCAAACTGCTGTAGTAAGGCCTTTTTCAACATGTCGTAATCATGTTGATTCGGTCCCAGCTTTGTGTACACGTCATAAGCATTGCCTTTCAGTGACGTTGAAAGTTTGAGCGCCCAGCGGGTACTCTCTAACCCATAAAGATTCGCGAGTCTCTCGAATTTTTCTAGGTAGCTGTCAATTTTTTCGTTAGGGCTAGGAAAAGATTCTAAAGAAAACGACATAGCAGTTAATTGGGCAGATTGAGTACTGGAGAGGTCCATTGATTGAGACTGGGGCGAAGACGGCTCTCCGTTAGTCGAAGTAGAGGCGCCCCGACTCTCTAGAGCCTTAAGCGCCAGTTGATGCTGTCTTTCCTTGTCTCTCTCTCTCTCTCTGCGAGTTTCCATCTCTGCTTCAATTTTCTTCTGTTCCAAAAGACGTTCTTCCGCTTCTTTCTTATCTGCCCTCTCCTGGGCTTCTCTCCTCTCTGTTCTTTCTTTCTCTTCCTTCCTCTCAGCTTCGGCTCTCTGTTGCTTCGCCTTCCTCTCAGCTTCGGCTCTCTGTTGCTCCGCGTCATATATTTCCAATTCCTGGTTAATAAACGCGTTTGCAGCTTCTGCATCTAATCCTGCCTCTTTCGCTTCCAGCCTCAAGATGGACCTCATCTTTATCCTCTCTGCCATTGTTAAAGAATAAGATGAAGTATGCTTAGAGAACTAGTAAGAAGAAACGCGAAAGGGAGGAACTCTGAACCGCTACGAGAAAAAAACACAAGTACAAATTTACCTGTGTTACCTCCTACCTGTACTGTGCAAACTTATCGCTGCTATTATCTGGCAATTAAGGCTCTAAACGCAAGCGACTATGCCACTAAATGGTAAGTTACACTGGAAAAGAATCTACTTTTACTAACAGTAGAGAAAAATTTATATTAAAACAATTTAAAAGCAAAAAAAAAAAAAATTTCCCCTAAATTTTAAATCTCTGACAACAAACTCCGTCCCTAAAGTCAATTATTGAGATGAGACGTTGTTAACTTAATTTTTAAAAATCAGAACAATCCGTCTTTAGCTAAGCTCAACTCTTTTTGACTTCAAAAACCTTTGTGACTGTAAAACAATCACGCAATCCCAGCAACTCTTATAAAGAAAGCAATTGAATTATCTCCGCCAGAGGATAATAAAATAGCCAATATATTTGTTTGTCTGTACTTTCTACTGCTGTGGAGAGAAAACAACCTGTAAATATGCTGTGTGGACAACCCAAATACTTAAAGAACGTTTGTCTAGGGGTGTAATTATTTATTTATTTCCCTAATTCACAAAGACAAATCATTCACACTCTACCTAGTTAGACCCAAACTAAATCAGACTCTCAATATCTTTAACCCGGCTATGCGATTGCCTCAAATGTAGCTCAAGATCCCAGAACCAGCCCACAAATATGTGTGCATCAAATGTATCTCAAAATTATCCCAGACGAGCCGGCCAAATATTGTCGTAAATTTATTTTGAGAGAAAAGAGTCGTAGAAATAGTGGTCCGGTTTAGAGTGGAAAATGATGATGGAAAGCTCAGTGATAGAAATGTAGAGATTTAATAGTTGCTTCACAGCGTGCTGGAGGAGAGTAAAGACAGACTTATTTACGACAAATCGTGTCTCTCAATCTTCTCTTTCACTCTCCTGGTCAAACAATTATTTGCCAGTTTTCCAGACTCGCATCTGCGCGCTCACCGCTTTCGGTGTTTTCAAACACACACACGACGTTGATACAAACTATATTAAACGAATAGGGGAAATGTTGGGCTTTGGGTATATGCAACACACAGAACTAAATGAGTTTAGGTGATTTTATTCACTTTAACATCAATCACTAAAAATATCAGATATTACATAAATTATCATAAGTACACAAATGCAAATAACAAGTTTGGGAGGGGGTGAAGAAGATTGGTATCGACTAAGCCCTTCCCGCTCATTAGACAAAGACAAACCCAGTCCAGAGATAGATAATATCAGGAACACGGGTACGTTAACCTAACAGTAAAGTTAATTACTCTGAAAGAGGTGTTACCAAGTTAGGTATAAGTGATAGAAAAAAAAAACCTGTTCTTCCCAGCTGTTCTTCCCTTTACTAAGCAAATGGAAAGGAGGTGGTTTTAAACAGAGTTAACAAATTATCAACTCTCCCACTTAAAGGAACAATGTAGGGTATACAGAAAAGATATATGTTACCAGGTAAGCAAGTTAACAAAATGGTCACACAAAAGAATTAATTTCCTGTCATTCATACACGCGCTAGCAAAGGCCTTCACTCATCTTGCTCTCACTTACCGATTGTGAAAAAAATCTTGCACTCCATAGAATAACACAACAGCAGTTACACCTCAACTAAATGTATGAGTGTTTTTTCAAGTTCTAGCCCCAGATTATCGGGTAGGCGGTCAGCACATAAAAGGATCCCGTAATCGCTGGAAAATGAATCTGTAGTTGTGTCTCTTTTCTTAATAACAGTTTCTATGGGAGGGCACGGTCTCTGATACCGGGGTGAGGATGGTGTGGTCTATTTGACTATGCCGCGGATAATAAAATTCTTACGCGTGCTGGTACACTTTATCCGTGAGGTATGGTTTAAGTCCAGTGAGAAAACTAGTCACATCACTGTTCAGGAAATTATGAATTAACTCTCTGTGTCAGTAAACTAACAAAGCTCGGGCCAGTGTTCTTCTTCCCGTTACGACTTAAGTTGTTTGATGGTGCGTTAAATTTGTCTTTGGGTGTGCTTTCTTTGCTATAAGTTAGATAGCGGAATTCCAAACATAGAATCGCCTCAAAGATTAAAAATTTACACAGTCTCAACAAGTTCTGCGTCAGGGGAACTCTACACACTGTTTATGCTTTGCTTTGCTTAGATTGATTTCTTTATTGCTTTCTTAATGCTGGGATCGCACCGGTTACGATCACTCGCTTTGCACAGAATTAGAAATCACTGCAAATATATATAAAATCCAGGGGAAAATCTATAACAGGATTTCAATAAAGCTAGTGCTTCTGTAAAGGTCTGGCCAGCGAGTGATAACGTGTCTAGTTCTTCATGGTCTATTTAGCTAAAATGAAATGTAAGTTGAGTGGGACATGATAAACTTGACAACTTATTTGATCTCACGAACTTTTGGGGATCTGACCGCCAAATCAAGAGAAGAAGCCGCCCCCTGGTCTTCGTATCCGCTCGCTGCTGCCCGTTTCGCTTTCCACCGTTCGCTCGGTTCCTCGATTGACACCGAGACGCGAAATTAGCGGCAAGCAACTGCGTCTCGTATCAGGGAAAACTACTGTCTTTGATAGCGCCGATAGTCTCCCCTAAGATCTCTCGGTCTGTCTCTTTGATCTCGTCGCTGTATCCTACATGAGTCCCGGTGGAATGCGTTCTGGCAAACGAAAAAATACAACAAATGTTCAGGGGTTCTAATGTTATGAAAAGCTAAAAGTCCCTTTAAATCATCCATCATATCAGGGAGAATTCACTTGTCAAACTAGACGTACGTCACACACATAAGCCTCGTCGCCTGGGAATAATTGGCGTAATCGTCGAGACCTATTTTGTAGAGATCGAGCCTTAGCTTTTGCAGCCTCAGAAGAAGCTGTTGCCATCTGGCAAGACTCAATAATGTTCTTCCGAAGATTAATCACGTACTCGTAAGATGACTGAGTGTCCTGAGTCATCTCCGCGTCAATTAATAAGTCTTTTATTAGTCCCATAGGACCTCTTGGGGGAGCACCAAAAACTAATTCAAAGGGAGAGAAGCCAGTTTGTTCATGCGGTACCTCCCAATAAGCAAATAGAACAGCTGGGAGTGCTCTGTCCCAGTCATGAGGGGGCTTAGCAGTAACCTTATGTAGTAGTTGTTTAAGTGTACGGTTAAGTCTTTCAACCGCACCATTACTCATAGGGCGATAAATACTACTTAAATTCCTATCAATGTTCCAAGTTTTCATGACTTCCTTCATGGTGTCAGATATGAACTGTGACCCATGGTCTGATAAAAGTTTTCTAGGAAACCCTATTCTAGAAAAGATAAGATGTAGTGCATCAGCTACATCTGTAGTGGTGGTGGTCTTTAATGGGATAGCTTCTGGCCATCGTGTGCACAAATCAATGCACGTAAGGACGAATCTATGTCCTCTGGCCGATGGTAGCAATGGACCAATAATATCTATGGCCATCTTGTCAAACGGTCTTACTGAGATATCGCAAGCCTGAATAGGCGCCGTGTGAAAAGCTCCACGTGCTTTCACTTCTTGGCATGTAGTACAGGAACGTACATACTGCGAAATATCTCTTGACACTCCTGGCCAAAAGAATGAAGACAGTACTCGAGATCGTGTTCGAGTATATCCCATATGTCCAGCACAATGTGAGTCATGTGCATGTTGAAGAATGTACCGTCTAAAAGTATACGGGACCATAACTTGTTGTTTCATTTGTGATTTGTCATTAAAACATCTAATCAATATGTCATTTTTAATAACAAAACAATGTTTGTTATTATTACCTGAGGATAGATTGTCAACTTTATCAACCAGCTTAAAAATTTTTTTTTTAAAGATTTATCCTCTTTTTGTTTGGTTGCAAATGTTTCCCTGTCAATAGGTGAATTGACTACAAATTCCTCTTGGTTGTCTGCATCCATTTTATTATCATCAACTTTCTCCATGAGTTGAGTCTGCGCTCTAGTCGTCACGGCGTTTCCAGTGCATAGGTTATGTTTCTCCCATTCTATGATCTCATCTGGAGTACAATCTTTACTACCGTGTATACGACCAACCATCAGATCAGCTATAGGCTTTTTTAGCATACATACTTTTACATTCCCTGTGAAAAAGGGTGTTCTAATATGAACAATAGCTGTGGGGTAAAACTCAATAGTTCCACCAAATGTCATGCAGCGTACATATTCTCCTGTCGCACAGCTAGGATGTACCAGCGACTGACGTACCCCAATCGTCGTGGATCCTGAATCTCTCAGCACTGAGACGACGGATCCATTAACGATTCCCCTGTTAAAAATTAGTAAGCCTGTTCCATCGTTGACTGCAAGACCTACCTGTGGTATAATATGTCCGCAGTTAAGCACTGTTTCTTTCGCCTTCTGAAAAATAAGATTGCATTGTTGGCAACTATTTGCCACATTATAATTAATAGAAAAACATGCAGCAGAAGACTGTGTTGTATTATTGTCAAGTGGGACCTGAGCTATAGGGGTAGTATTATTTGTAACTGCCGCCCCTGTATTATGGTTGTACTGAGATGATCCCCGAGAATGAGATCGATTCCGAGTATAATTGTTAGAATTATCTCGTCGTCCTCTATAGTAACTATTATCTCGATGTCTCGAGCCATGATTATTACCATTCCAGTTATTGTTATTATTGGGAGTATGTGATCGATTATAATTAGTGTTATGTTGACCATTGTGGTAGTTTGTTTGAGGTGAATAATTTCTATCTCGTGATCTACCTCTGTTGAACTCATTTTTATTGTTGAAATCATTATTATGTCCCTTCTGAAAGTTAACATTGTGATTTCTTTGGAACCTACTTCTGTCTACACTGTGATGTCTTTGTTTGTTATTATGATTGGAGGCCATATTAGACGCCACAGGTAGAGGTTCTCTTAATGAGGAGTTAGAAATGGTTGCATTCGGATGTGCCGAACAGTAGTTTAAAGAAATTTTTTCTAACTCGTCAATAGTACCTGGTTTACGCTCCTGCAAATATGCAAAAAATGGCTGGCTAACCGAAGATAATACCTTATCCCGTAGTAGTAAATCAACTAATTTGTCGTATGATTTGTTGACTTCTGCCAGTTCAACCCATCTATTAAATGTATTGCGTATGTTCGCAATGAATCCTGCAAAATCTTTTGGAGATTCAGGTAAAATTCCCTTAAATTTCAACCTACAGTGTTCCTCGTCCAGGTGAAACCTTCGTAAAAGCAAGGACTTAATAGCACCGTAGTTATTTGCTATTGATGGGTCAGCATTTTGAGAAGCCGTCAGTGGTTCTCCAACCAAGAATTCATTTAACTTGAGTACCCATGACTCTTCAGGCAAATGGTTAGTTTTGCAAGTCTGTTCAAAACGTGACAGGAACGATGAAAGGTCGTCCACGTTTAAGTTGAGAGTGGGTAATTTAAAGTTGTAGAAATGTTTAGTTTGGCTGGATGATGATCCATTTTGTGCGTTATTATTTTGGTTTGCATCAGCACTTTGTGCTTGTAATCTTGCTGTCTCCAATTTAATACGCGCCAATTCCATTTCTTGTTGTAAAATAATTTCCTCTCGTTTCAATTTATTCTCTTCTTCCTGTTGAGCAATTTCTCTTAATCTATTTTCCTTGGCAATTTGCTTCATCTCACGTTCTGCTTCCTCTTTCTTTAATGCAGCCTTTTGTTCCTCTTCCTCTTTCTTTAATGCAGCCTTTTGTTCCTCTTCCTCTTTCTTTAATGCAGCCTTTTTCTCTGCTTCTTTTCTTTCACGTTCCTCCATTTCTGCTTTATGTTTTTCCAGTTCTGCCTCAGCAAACTGACGAAGTTCTTGAGATTTATAACCATATTCCTTACCAATTTTAACGAAATGGTCTATAGTAAGCATTTTGACTTTTATCTGGTAAGTAATTATTGGTAATTACTGATTAAAATAGTCAATAGTAGCTTCAGAGTAATTATTATACTTACTCAACTTAGGAATATTCAATATAAATAATCACAATAGTACTGAACTCTAATGTCTAAGTTCAACTAATAGACAATATTTTGTAACAATATTGTATCTAAGTACTAACTATATCATAAATAGTTATGATATCTGTTAACTATAATGTAATTACATCACACAATTAATCTTAATATCCAATAATGTTGGGTATGATTCCTAGTAATTATATTGTTCAATGTACTAAGTCACTCTCTTAGTACTAGAAAAGTATATTAAATAATATACAATGGGTCTATTACCTCAAAGGTAGACTATAAGATTATTTTATTTGGTCAATATATATATTATATTATTATGCCCTAGGCATCTCTTATAAATTGCAGTGCTAATTTCTTGGACTATCACTGCATAATTATGCAATGTCCCATATTAACCTTAAATGTCAGAAAAAATTAATTAAATTAAATTACAAGTGTATTATTGCATATAATATCATATTATTAATGTAGTATTTAATATATACCATGAGGACAAACAAAACAATGATGCAACTAAAGGGTACAAACAATGTCAAGACGCAAACAAGACATTTTCACAATTAAAAATGAATTTATGAACTAAATAAAAAAAGCGGAAGTGTCACAAGCCAAATGAAGGGTCAAGGTCTGACCCGAGGTCAACTTAATATTCAAAGTACACAAAAAAAAGAATGCAAAAAATGATGACATCACAGGACTCATAACGGACAAACATTTAACAATCATAAAATAAATTGATAGTAAGAGTAGACTGGACGAAATAGTTAACGAACATGATACAAAACTGAATAAAATGTGAACTTAGTACAAATAAAATACGCCAATTATCTACGGAACGGTACAGCTAACACAAATCGTCAGACGACAGCAGATTTGGACAGGCAGTCCAATGGCAAACCTCAATGGGGCTTCCAAAAATGCAATCGTTTAACTGCCCTAAGACCGACTGAAATCTAGGTGGTCAGCTGTTCGCGACATTCCCCAGAGATTTCAGTTCCCTCCAACCGGCCCGCTAATTAACAACACATTAAAACAACCCAAAAAAAAATACATGAAACACATTCAGAAAAGACATGCCTATGCAGGCAAAAGGCATGGACTCAGTATTACTGTTTGCAATGACGACAGTATTAAAACAACTAGACTTATCTTTTCCGTTGCTTAGATCAGTGCTAGAGGTCGTCAACAGCTAGGCTAATGCCCCTGACTGTCTGCTCCTGTAGTCCATATCGTGTGTTTGCTTCAATGGCTCATGTTTCCCCTGGTTAGACTTAGAAAACGACTTTGGTTTCTCCGACGGTTCACCTACACGACTTTCGGTGACGTCACGTTGTTAGGCATTATAATGAGTAAGACGTCATCTTCGACTGGATCATGTGATCGAAACTTGATCATAAATATTATGGTTAACATGTGCGTAAGGAACAGAAGTTTGTTTCTTTTTTCTGTCGTTCCCCGCATTCGGCCGCCACTTTGTTGCTGAGTTATTTGCCGGTTGAAGATCATGCACTGAGTATGGTTACTTTAGTGATCTTTTGTTAATCGTGCTTTGTTTATTATTACGCGAATTAGGGTGAAGGTGTTCATACAACTCAGTAGCATGGTATGAAGAAGTAGTTCATGTAACTTGAACTCAGCAACATTAATGAAGTAATTAATGCCTTCAGATTGAGTCCGTAATATTTAATCACATGTACACACAGGATGATCATTTCAAATAGGAACAGAACATGAGTCCGTATAAGTCATGCATAAATTAATCAATAACGTAGACTGCTGGTTTACGTGTCAATGTCCGTTTAAGGATACAATGCAGTATTGTCGTCAGAACATCACAGCTATATGCACGCGCAGCTAGACATGGCTACCTGCCGACAGTGAGACTGCGAGTCTGAATATTTCATACGAATTTTGACGATTATTCTCCTCCTTCTGAGGATTCTAGTTAAATACTAACCTCCATAAATTTTCCTCTCATATAGAGTTCTAGGACTGACCCTGGTCCATCAAAAATGCACATATAAATGGCTATATCATGCCATTGAATTGGAAGGTTAGAAAAACGCAGCTATTCAGCTTGGCGGTCAAGTAACAAAGGGTAGCGTCTCCTAGTTACCGACTGTGTCCTAAACAACGCTAGACACGTCATAATCGATCGTGTATGGAGCGTTCAATAATTGAAACATCTATCGCAATATATTAAATGTCTTAACCTTTACATTTGCACGTCCGCTAACCTTTAGCAGACGGCGTTAATATCATATACCGTAACAATCATCTCTTTGAGATCTTGGGTTTTCCCCAAAGAAGCCCATTTCTCCATATACGTTTCTAACGGGGTGGAGAACTGGTGATAGGTCTCACCCGACAGTAGCCTGGCATTCCTAAATTTCTTTCTATAAAACTCTCCGTTCTTTTCGTATCTTAACAGAAGAGCCTGTTTCAACATGTCATAGTTGTCTTGGTCATCCCTGCTCATTTTAAGAAACACTTCATAAGCTGTTCCCCGAAGACCCTGAGACAACTTTACACCCAATTTTTCTCTTTCTAACCCATAAGTAGTGGCTAATATTTCGTATCTGCTTAAATACGACTCAATGTCATCATCCTTTTCCACAAAGTAATCTAAATGGAACCCCATGGCTGATGAGGAGGCGCCTGGCTTGCAGCTGAGTCGGAAGTGGAGGGGCTAGTTCCATTTTCAGGAGCATGGCCTTGCAGCTCTAACTCCCTTAGTCGTATCTCATGTTCTCTTTGTAATCTTTTTTCTTCTGCTTCTGCTTCCCTCTGCAGTCGCTTTTCTTCTCTTTCTGCCTCCAATTTCCTTTCTTCTTTCTCTTTCTCAGCCTCAAGTTTCTTTGCCTCAGCCTCAAGTTTCTTTGCCTCAGCCTCAAGTTTCGTTTCCTCCAACTGCAGCCTCTTAATCTCAGCCTCCCTATCAGCCTCTAATTTCTTAGTCTCCCTAGCATCTTCTAATTGCATTTTCCTTTCCTCAGCTAACCTATGTTATTCCCTAGTAATAAATTTATCACATTCTGAGGTGACATAGTCAATTAAGATTTGACCCTCCATATTCATTTCTTTTGCAGTCTGAACAGCCGCAGATCGAAACTTGGCCAGATCTGCCATTCTGATAAATGCAAAATGTTCTAACAAAGTTTCTAAATAAGTATAATTTTATCTAATAAATTCTGGGTTCTGACAGTTTCTTGACTTCCCAAATCTTGGGCAATAATGATTATGGGGATTCCCTGGGACAATAGAATGTTGTTTATGCTAAGACCCAGACCCCAATGTATGTAGTACTAGGAGAAATTCAGATGCCCGGACAAGCCTACCAATTTATGTAGCAAAGTTAGATTTTGCTGGAGAGGTTATGATGGTATCCTAAAAAGAATGAAATCCGTGTATGTATTTACCGTGTGAGGTCAAGCACACGTAGGCCCCTGACTCTATAAATGATGATGATGAATTATGTGCAGGGAACCTAACGCTACCTCCCTAGATCTCACACGGTCACTGTGTTGGCTCTAGTGTATGGTGTACGATGTACCTAGTGTCTAGGGGAGAAATTAAATGATGGTACACAACACAAAAACACTTTAAGTTACTATGAGGAAGTGAATAAAACCTGTGGTTAAGTTTTACTTTAAATTAATTTTTTTGTACAATTTATTTTGCCTGTCCAGTCATATCGTTTGGACAGGTCTTTGAAAATGAGGACAAGATAGTTTACATAAAAAATTAACTAAAATTGTGTGGACAATCTGCCCAAATAACTAAAATGTTAATATATGTATTTTCTGTTTGAATGTTCACAGCTTAAATTTATTCTTCTAAGAGAGAGAGAGTCACTGTGTATGAGGGGCTGTAATGTCATCATACCCCACAAAAGTCCTGAGTATGACTTGAATTACCAAGGTTTATTTAAACCGAAACTGTCAGATGTACCCAGGTCCTTAACATATCACTTGGGGTTTCTTGTTGAAAGATAGGATATTGTGTAGTTGCAGAAATATCGATATCACGTCACACACCCAAGCTCCTGCTGTTATCTCTTGACAGCATACATAACGTGTAGGAGACTTCTTGGCGTATCGTCAATCCTCAGGTTTCCTGTCACCAGCTGGCAACAGGAAACGAAACCTCTGCAATAAAAGGACACCCTGGCCTTTTACATCTGATCACTTATTCTTTTATTTAATTTCATACGTGGGTATGGGGTCAGCCTCGCGTGCATTTTAGGTGCACTCATCCCCTAATTTTCATGACTCCCACCTTGCTGTGACCACCCCTCAGGTCCCTATGGCAGATACGCCACTGTACGTTTACATAGTTTTCCTCAATAATATAATGTGGGGTAACCACATTTCCTTTTATATATTTTTCTCATCTTTTTCTTTTTAAATATAAATGCTTCAGGCATGTTGAACAGTGTTCATTGAACACAGAGGCTTACTAATATGCTCTAATACAATAATATTCAAACATAATCATGACAACATACATTAGTTAGATACATTTCAACGTGAGGACTCAACAATGCCTGCTCCCGGCACGTCCTTCACTTTTTCCCAATAGTAGTATCTAACTTTGGTAATGGGATTAAGCATATTAAATTCATAAAGCATCCTTACCACAAATCAAGAAATATAAACAAATGACGCTGACTTTGCAAAGAAATGGCCTCAGTTTCTTCTGCTCCGTCCAGACTGTGAAATACTCATATAGTTATTTAATTAACTTTTAAATTTATCACAGCTGATCTCAGCGTATCTGAATAAAAAATACAGTTCAACTGGCCATGAATAGTGAAAGCGTTTTGCTAATATTTAGTAGCACTGGCCAATCGAAAGCTTGCGACTACCAGAATTCAAATGCAGTTTTTGAAAACCAAAAATAATTTCAAACATACTCTGCGTCTGGTAGTCGATTGGCCAGCCTGCTTTAGTTATGCCAATGCAAAACGATGTTAGTTTTTGGTAACAATTTTCCTACCGCTCCCCTCTCCTTCTATGCTCTTGTTACCCAAGCTAATTTGAATTTCCTCAATGCCTCTCTTCTAAGCTGGTGTCCCCACTAACGTTAAGAAAAACAAAGCAGGACCAACAGTCTGTCTGGTCGTGCGTTCGTAGACAATTAGTATTTTCTCAACAATTTATGTAATACTGGGACTATCATATTATTTAAAACACATTCTTGCTCAGTTAATTCTAAGCTATACTACCATATATTTTTTATGTTCAGTTTCATTATGGTTTTAGATTTTCAATTTTGTCACCGGTCATCGTCAAATAAATATTTTACACAGGACGGCCATCTTCCCCTCTCGCTATCTCGCAAGCATGTATTTTTCAAATAACTAACTTGTTTTTGTGACGTCAGAAACATTACCGCGAGGAGGCAATAAAATTGTCTGCGTGTTTTGCCTCTCTTGGCTTTGTCGCCACGTGTATATATGCATGGCAGAATGTGTCAGGCGAAGCGGGGTTGTGCATGGCGGGTTAAGAATTGGCGTTAAATATTTGTATTGTATCGTGTAACACTACCAAAAAATGTAAGGATTACTACTAAATTTGCGTTAAAGTTGACAGAATACGTTAATTCAGATAGTTATTTTGCGGCACACTTCCTCAAAATCGTTAATTATAAGTCTAGGCTGCCAAATGTATGCAGCAGATCTGGTAAAATGTTAGTAGTACGTTTTCGAAACCGAAACTAAAACGCGTGTTAGATTTTTACCGTGGAATCGTTCTATTGGCTTTAGCACTGCACAAAAGGCAGCGTTGCTGGCGTGTGAGAGCATCACCGTCAGACACAATAGGGCTGTTTTATTTATTATCATTTTATGACTAAAATCTTACTGAAATGAGCGATTATTCTCGTAGATTTTACTACACATGCCAAGATAGTTTATTGTAGTGGAACGCGAAGTATACTACTCGTCAAAAGTCAAGGAACCCCCCCCCCCCCGTTACACGCCCATTGAGGCATATTGGGAATATGGTGTTAGGCCCATATTATCTTGACCGTCGGCACACGAGGGGTGATGTGGTCGGCATCACGCCGGCCGCCTTAACCTTCCCAGAGTTGCTCTGGTACCCATTTGGGGCTGGGTCGACCCAGGAGCCGTTTGTGGCCTAAAAAATTCCCGCCTCATCTGGGGATCGAACCATAGACCACTGCGCTAGGAAGCCAGTGCACTAACCACTATGCTACCGCGGCTCCAAAAGTCAAGGGCCACCCTATTATTTTCAATACACTTTCATATAAGCGCATAGAATAATTAAATGAAGGAAGTTTTTAGTAAAAATGGGTGCAATATCTTCCTCTGACAGTCCTCTATGCACATTAAGCATAAAAACAACTCACCGACAACCATGGTCATCACGTGCAATTTGGTTTGCTGACCATAAATTCACATTTATAATCTGTTTTTTCAAACTTCCGTACAACCAAACAGGTGAGGTAATCGTGCTGATTGACATTCCACGTGCAATGGCGATTTTTCGTGAACAGAGTTCACTCTTAATTTGTTTTACAATCAGCAGACTTGGGGTAGTTTCATCACTTGCAAAAACCATGCCTCCAAGAAGACGTCTTGACACCTTACAAAGAATGAGGGCTATAGCATGGGTTGAAAGTGGTTTATCTGTCCGTGAGGTTGCTAGACGACTTGCAGTGTCACACTCTACTACCCAAAGAATTTTGGAGAGATTTTAGGCCACAGGAAGTGTGGAGGATCGCCACCGGCCAGGTCACCCTAGATGCACCAATAGACATGATGACTGGTACCTCTTGTTGTCAGCCCTGCGCCATCGAACAGTGACTTGTTCCACTCTAAGATGTCAGCTGAGAATAACTGTAAACGTTAATGTCAGTCAAAGCACCATTCGCAGACGTTTACATGAATTTGGACTGGCTGCTCGACGTCCCGCAGTCAGAATCCCTCTTACTCCTGCTCATCGCAGAGCCCGTGTTGCTTGGTGTCGCGAGCACATCCGATGGACAAGGCAACAATGGAGTCAAGTTCTCTTCACTGATGAATCTCGCTTCACTGTGTCATTCAATGATGGTAGGATTCGAGTTTGGAGACGACCAGGAGAGCGATTTATTGATGACACAATTCGAGAGTTGGATCGTTATGGTAGGGGTTCTGTCATGGTCTCGGGAGGCTTCTACAGATATGGCAGGACCCCACTCTACATCATCCAAGGCAACTTGACCGGCTAAAGATAACAGAACGAAATCTTGAGACCAATTGTTCAGCCTGCTCTGGAGGCCATAGGTGGTAATGCCATCCTCCAAGATGATAACGCTCGACCCCATGGAGCTCGTGTGGTGAATGAGTTTATTCAGCAACATGGGATCATCAGGATGGCGTGGCCAGCTCATTCATCTGACCTTTCTCCGATTGAGCACTTCTGGGATGTCCTTGGTCGAAGATTGTCAACAAATCATCCCCTGCTAATGGATGTTGCACAACTGACTGCATTTCTGCTTCATGAATGGCAAGCTGTTCCTCAGGATACTCTTCGGACCCTTGTGGACTCGATGCGTCTACGCTGTCTTGAATGCCTTGCTGCAAACGGTGGTCATACCCGATTTTGAAATGTCTATTTGTCCAATATCTATTGCGTGACTTTTGAAAAGGTGGGTGACACACTTCACAGCTTCATTGCGTTTGAATGTGTGTTTCCATTTCTTTACGTGACATGTCAATTTGGTATTCAATAAATGCCGTTTTGACTGATACCAATTACGTTTATATCAGATTTGTTTTATGGTTTCAACGAAGGTTTTTCTAAGTGGCCCTTGACTTTTGACGAGTAGTATAGTTAACGTATATTTTTATGGTGATTAGTTTAGTTACATCTGTTGTGTATAAAGTTGTAGTGTTAAATGCCCTTTGAGAAGATGCATCTAGCTTTAGTTATTTAAATTTCTTATGTCTCAAAGTGCCTTAAACACAAAGGAGTGGCATTACGCTCACAAGAAATTTAAATAACTAAAGCTAGATGCATCTCCTCAAAGGACATTTAACACAACAACTATTTGCACAACAGATGTAACTAAACTAATCACCATAAAAATACGGTATAACAATCCATCTGTCACCTCGAGCCGGTTACTCTGTTTCAGTAGTTTCCTTGGTGCCATCATTCACAATCTTCCTAACCGTCGCTAAAATATCATCAGCTCCCTGGAGATTTACCAATTCCTCGTGTGAATATGTAGGGAATGATTGGGTGGTTTCTGGTGCTGTTGATGATTCAGCAGGTACCATTTCATTGATATCTTTTGGGTTTGTTGCTGCCTTCAGCCCTATCTCATGCGGTATCTGGTAAACCCTCTGACTATCTCAGCTGGAGTTTCATGGGCCATCTGGAAACTTGATTGCCTCAAGGCCACTCGAGGTAGTAGCAATGGATTTCATTCTGCTAGAGTGAGATTCGAAAGGGTTTGAGAATGTATTAGTGCTGACAGATGTGTTCAGAAAATACACCATTGCTATACCAACAAGGGACAAAAAAGCAACAACGGCCACCAAGGCCCTGGTGGAGAAGTGGTTCCAGTGTCTTGAAGCCCCTCAGTTGATACATTCTGACCAAGGCCGTAATTTTGAATCAGCGATACTCGCAGAGCTGTGCAGGATATATAGAGTCGACAATAGCCGCACTACCGATTACAATCCTTCAGGCAACGGGCAGTGCGAGCGCTTCAACAAGACCTTGCAGATTTGCTGAGACACATGACAGCCGACCAGAAGCGAAGGTGGTCTAAACACCTTGCTGAGGTGGTTATGGTTTACAACTCCACCCCCACCCGCTTCGACAGTGCACTCACCATACCTACTTCTTTTTCGGCATAGAACCAACGCTTCCTCTTGACCTTACGATAGGCACGCGCCCAGATGAAGAATTGGACACAACTGATGAATGGCTGCAAGGTCACCTAGAGAGATTATGTGAGCATAGCAGGAAGCTGCATAAATGATGCCGAAAATGTATGCTGATAGGAGGGAAAGAAGTAATCAGCTTCCAGGACCCGCACCATTACGAGTGGGCGAAAGAGTGCGGAAAAGAGTGCACATCACAGACAGGGCTAAAATACAAGACGTATGGTCCAATGAAGAATTTATTGTATCATCAGTTCCAGACGCTAGCGGTGGTCCCTGTGTGATAAGACCAGCAAACAATGAAGAACTAAAGAGTGGGCTGCGGCGTACGAGCTACGGAGAAGTGAAGAAAGGGACGCAGAGCATGGGCAAGGAGATCCATCATTGGATCTTCCTCCAGCAACTGCCAGCCCGACAACGTATGACGAGAACATGACGACCAAGAGGCTGTTACCTCGTAAAGAATCTGAGCCATAATCCTCACCACTCAGAGAGGATCAGGTGCAGGGCCAACGGCGGAGAGTAGGTTGTGGGGACCACAATATCTTCAGGAGGGAGATATGTTACTGGGCTATAATAAAGTCCAGAAGTATTTGTGTTTTATATATATACGTTTCCTATTCTTCCAGAGCAACTATCGCGTGTGTTACTTTCGTGACTCAATAACTACACGCGTGCACCACGCCGTGCCTGATTTGGTCAAGCCGCCTATATAAAGAGAATGTAAGCGAGCGAAAGATCCTTTTCGCAAGAGCAGCCTAGAGAGAACAGGAGACGAGATACGCGCGGCCGGTAGAAGACTGATGGGCAAAGAAACCAGAGCACGTGAGCTACGAGGGAAGGTCAAAAAGTAATGCCTCCTATTTTTTATGTATGTAAATACTGCATCGGTGTGCAATTTGTAAATTTAGCAGGATTCCTCAAACACTCTTCTGCACTGTATAGCATTACCAACCTGTTTCAGTAACAGATGGCACCACTGTAACAGTTTAAAAATGGCTGCCAAAGACGTTCGGTTAAAACAACGTTATGTCATAGAATTCCTCAATGCTGAAGGCGAGACCCCAATTCGCATCCACGAACGTTTGAAGAATGTTTATGGAGATTCAACAGTGGATGTTAGCACTGTCCAACGTTGGGTACATCGTTGTGACGAAGCTGAAGTAGGTCAATCCTCAATGGCTGACGCAAAGCGGACTGGCCGTCCGTCTACTGCAGTGACTCCACACAACATTCATCGAGTTGATGGCATCATTCGTGGTGACCGTCGGGTAACACTGGATGAACTTTCTTCCATGTTTTCCATTAGTAAAGGCAGTGTCCAGAACATCATTAAAGACCTGGGTTATTCAAAAGTTTGTGCACGGTGGGTACCCAGAATGTTGACAGACAGACAACATCGCCGACAAGAAAGAAATTCAAAAGTTCACCATATGTAGGGAAAGTTATGGCCTCCGTGTATTGAGATGAGAAGGGTGTGATTCTTCTCGACTTCTTGAAACAGGGAAAAACGATGAATGCAGACCGTTACATTGAAACTTTAAAGAAGCTTAGAGGTCGTCTTCGGCGACTTTACCCATTAAAAGATCAGAGAAATGCACTAATTTTGCACGATAATGCCACGCCACACATCGCTAGACGCACCATTTTAGCGATTGCAGAATTTGGTTGGACATTATTACCACATCCCCCTTACAGTCCCGATCTTGCACCTTCTGACTTCCATCTGTTTGGACCACTGAAAGAAGATCTTCGCGGACATCACTTTGAGGACACCGAGACCCTTAAACGCGCCGTACGCCAGTGGTTTAGGAAAAAGGACACACATTTTTACCGTTCCTGGATACATGCCCTTGTGAGAAGATGGACAAAAACTGTAACAAATAACGGAGACTACATTGAGAAATAAATTTTTGAAGTTCAGACTTGGGGCTACATTTCAATGTGAATTTTATCTGTTTTCTTGCCTATTGAATGATATTAAAAATTACGAGGCATTACTTTTTGACCGTCCCTCGTATAATTGTAAGCGTATTTTGTAGAGATTAGCAATAGTGTTCTGTAGGTTTATTATTAGTATTAGCGTGGCCCAGTTTTAGTGCTTGATACAATAGATACGTCTATGTTTCCTAAGGAGATTCCTTCCAGGACGTTAGAATTAGTTTTGAAATGATAGATTAGTGAAAATAATGTGTGGGTAGGTTTTATTAGTCATGTTAAGTCCAGATTACGTTTGTAAGGATATAGTAGGAACCTATTTCATTCATGAGACCGGGCAGAAAAACGAATATAGTATGGATCTATTTCATACATGGCACTGGACAGAAATGATATCAGGGACTGAAATTGAGATAGTACGTATTAACTGTTTGGCAAGATGGCAGCCGGCAGCCACGTGTTGATGTACATAAAGATGGCGCCTGTGAGTAGACAATAACAGTTTAGTCACCACGTGTTATGTGGGAAAGGGGATTAAACCTGTTTATTATTTAGTATTGGATGCTATTCAACATGAGGATCATCATAGAAAAGTGTAGAGAATTCAATGTTGACCTACATACTTGTTTCATTGATTACACCAAAGCTTTCGATTGTGTACAACATCAGCAGTTATGGGCTATTATGAAAAATATGGGATTTCCAAACCACCTTATACAACTCATCGCACTGCTGTACCAAGAACAACAGGCAGCCGTAAGAGTAGAGGGGGAAACATCAGAATGGTTTGAAGTACAGAAAGGAGTAAGACAAGGCTGTACCCTTTCCCCTTACCTGTTTAACATTTATGCCGAGAATATCATGAGAAACGTAAGAGATGACCAAGAACACACAGAGTTTGACTCATTTAACATCGGCGGGTACCAGATCCCGGAAATCAGATATGCTGACGACACAGTCCTCCTATCGACCAACCCAGAAGGACTTGAACAATTAATTCTGTCCACCAAAAAACACAGCGAGGCCCAGAATTTATACCTAAACACCAAGAAGACCAAAGTATTGACAACAGACAAAGTAAAGACCAAACCGGAAATTGAAATTGATAACGAAGAACTGGAAAGTGTTAATGAATTCGAATACTTAGGATCAATCATCAACAGCTCTGGCGACTGTGCAGTAGAAATTAAAAGAAGACTTGCAATTGCTTCACATAAACTAATACAGATGAAAAACCTATGGCAAGGCACAAGCAAAGAAACAAAGTTCCAACTGATCAGAGCATGTATATTCCCAGTAGCAACATACGGCTGCGAGACTTGGACACTCAATAAAACAGTTGCAAAAAAGATTACATCATTCGAAATGAAATGCTACAGAAGGATGTTGAGAATACCCTGGACAGAAAAAAAAAGACCAACAGAGAAGTACTGCACTCACTAAACGTACAGAAACATTGGCTCCTAAATACCATCGCAATAAGGAAGCTGAAATTTTTCGGTCATATAAAAAGACATAATAGTCTGGAAAAAATAGTGATGGAACGCATGGTCCCTGGAAAAAGGGGAAGGGGTCGACCTAGACGACGGTGGACCCAGGACATCACAGAGAGTCTGAACTTGTCTTTGGCTGATGCAGGTCGACTTGCCCAGAATCGTGATGCGTTCAGAGCAGCTGTAATGGAGACAACGTTCTGGAAAGAATACGTCACATGATGATGATGATGATTGGATGCTATTTTAGTAGTACAAGATTAATATAATTTTCTCCATTCATGCCAAGATAGTTTATTGTAGTGCAACGCGAAGTAGTTAACGTATATTTTTATGGTGATTAGTTTAGTTACATCTGTTGTGTATATAGTTGTAGTGTTAAATGCCCTTTGAGAAGATACATGTAGCTTTAGTTATTTAAATTTCTTGTGAGTGTAATGCCCCTCCTGTGTGCGTAAGGCACTTTGAGACATAAGCGTTCCTCTGTTTGCTTCTTGCTGAGCATGGAGACACCAATGCAGCTTGTGTCCATCACAAGCCTACAAGAAGCATTTTTATGCTTTTTCAGTGGATATGTCTGTAACGATGCGTTTCATATGATGAGATTCTCAGTCTCATCAGTAGTCATATACGACACGCTTGTTGCCAGGCGCACCAGTCGTCACATACGACATGCTTCACAATGTCGGAACATATATTGATGTGGATCGGTGGTAGCTTATTCTTATTAAGGAGAGTAATGCTTGCACATATCGTTTAATATTATTTTATGCCCATTTTAGTGTTATTTATTTATGGTTATGTGTAGGATAGGTTATGAGAGCACGTGGGTTCACATGGGAATAAATTATGTCTCTTCTCGCTCATTATGGAGCATGGAGCCACCAATGTGGCTGTCCTCTGCATGAAGCCCGCACAAAGCATTCATATACTCTCGCAGTAGTGGTTTTGGTAGCAATCTGTCTTACATGGTGAGATTGCCAGCCTGATGCACAACACCATACTAGTCTCATTGGACGACATGCATGAGTGTGTGTGTGTGTGTGTGTGTGTGTGTGTGTGTGTGTGTGTGTGTGTGTGTGTGTGTGTGTGTGTGTGTGTGTGATAGTTGAATGTTTCAGGTAGCGTGGAAGACGGGCTGTTTGGCAGGCGAGAGAATGGCGTTTCTAATTATTTAACTATTTTGATTTTAACTAGTCGGTGCTTTGTTTGCATTTCAGGTTAGCAATTGAGCAATGGCTGGGTGTTGGTTGGTGTTTGTTTAGCGTTTGTTTATTTGCTGTTTGTCACTGAGAGGGTTGTATAAATAAATACAGCCCCTGCCTTAGAATCTGAGTTTTATTGTTGTACGGGTCCGGTGCGAGTGTGCAAGAAAGTGATCACATATCACAACAACATCATCATTCCTCGCCTACCCTATCACAGATCCACATTGTATAGTCACTGCTTTTGTTTAAATTTTCCTTTAAATTAAAAGTGTATGGTTAATGGTTTTGAACTATGTTGTAAAATATGGAAAAGTATGGCAGTTGTTACAAAAATAAAATAATAGTTATAACATTTATATTACTTCCCTTGATTACTGTAGAATTTATATTTAACTTGATTATAGCCCCTGATTTGTTTACATTTTTCTACTGAAAACTTTAATTATTCATAATGTCATAATTACAAAAATAAATTATGAAATAACTACATGGCGTTACGGGCAGTAACTAAAGAGACTCTCTGCCAAAATTCATTAAGAAATAATAATCATGCAGATTTGTATTAAGCGCATAGAAAGAAGCAAACAACTGTATTTTACCTTTTATTTATATAATTGGGAACGACGTTTTTTTTAGCAGGATGAGCTATGTCCTCTAGAAGTGTATGATGTTGCTTCTTCATTCAACCCGTTGAATGTAGTGTAATAAAAAGTGAGAATAACTGCACGCCAGTCGGCAAGCTATAGCTAGCTCATTAGTGAATGTGTTCACGTGTATTATCAGCATGTGAAGGACAAGAATATATACATTATCGATCACGTAAACAAATATCCTTAGATGTGACCAACCTGCCACACATGTAACGGGATTTTTACAGAGGTGACATTTCAAGGCCGGACTGAGGTATTTGTACTCCACAAGCCTTAAAGGGGTTAACAGGAAGGAATCTTAATTTTTTTTTTTTTTTTTTTTTTGGTGCCTTCATTCGTGGGTCCTAGGCAAAGTACTTAAGTGGAAATCCTGCTCTGTGTGGTTTTACGAAAAACTTGTAAGAATACCATGGACAGGTAAAACAGAGTAATGATGATGTCTTGGAAGAAGATTCTACGCAAAGGAGGTTTATTGTTCATATTAGAAAGATGCAATGTAGGCAGTGGCGTACTAAACGTTTTAAACACTTAAAGAAGGGAAACCCGATGCCTGTAAACAGTAAATAAATATTACACACACATAAAGGTATGTTTTCACGCACTCGTGAATAATAAAGAAGTAGAAAACTAGACAACAGAAAAACAACAGACGTGAGTGGCTTACCGGGGAATCGAACCCAGAACCTTCCGTGCTTTATGTTTGTGTAATAGTGGCGTACTAAGGAGGATTGGAGCGGACGGTCCGCCTCGGGTTAAAACCACGTAAAGAGGGAAAGGGTTGCCATCGAACACTATTATGACAGTACTGTATTGTAAAAAAAATTACTTGCATGGACATTATATTTTTCCGTGTGTTTCATTGGTGCCAAAGGAAAGATCCGCCTCGAGTCCCAAATAATTTAAGTACGCCCCTGCTCCTGCAGCATCTTATGAGAAAGAGAAAGCATGACTATATTGTGACAGTGGAAAGATTGAAAGAAAACAGGCAAAGGACGACAATGATAACATAATGAACAGTGTGACGTCGTGACAAGGAAATCAGTCAACAACAGAACTGATAAACAGAACTGTAGGTCAAAAGGTTGTGGACTGGCATGATCGCCTACGCCAGCTGGCATGACACTTGAAGAAGGCGGGCATTTCTAACCCGAATTCGAAAAGACAGAAAATATCTTCCGTATTCTGGGACACAGGTTGGGGTAAAGTTTCGACGTTCGAACTGAGTGCCGGTGAGTTGTGGGGCAATAAAGTACCTATCTAATTATTAAACGGACACTTGGATGAGTCTAGGAATTAAGGCGGGAATAATTAGTGTGCCGGATAAACCCTTCATGGGTGGTGTAAACTATCGGGAGACCTATTGAGATTAGATTTGTGGTCATGCCACGTCAGGTAGAAGCAATCGGATGTACTGAGCTCGACCACCAGCGGTAACAAGTAAGAAAAAGTACGTTTTGGGATCACTTTTATTATTTTTATCAAATGCACAAAAAAAAAAAAAAATATTTCGAAACATTCTACTCCACAGAATAAAAGTTGACACCCAATTATCATTAACTAGTAATTCATCACGTAATTTAGACATTTGTGAAACCAAGATCTGCTTACTCGGAGCAAGCAAGAGGACATGCACACCATCATAGCTGGCAGACGCTGGAGCTGGGTTGGACATGTCCTCAGAAGAGACCCCGATGCCATCACAAGAACAGCTATGCTTTGGACCCGTGAAGGAAAACGAAAGAGAGGCCGACCAAAAACAACTTGACGGAGGACTGTGGAGGCTGAGATGCAAAGAATGAATCAGAGTTGGGGCACTGTACGAAGGATGGCCGTCGACCGAGCAAAGTGGAATCAATTTGTTGTTGCCCTACAAGACGCCACTAGGCGTGATGGCCACTGACAGCTTTGACGGTCGGCGGCTAAGGATCAAAGAAGAAGAAGAAGAAAGATATGAAAAATTACTGAATTACACTTTCATTGTATGCAAATTCATGTATAAGATATCGGTTAGCATATACGGCCGTAGGGGAGTGAAGTGTTAGAGACCACTATATTAATTCCAGCTTATTGAGGTGGAGTGACCAGTTTCTTTCCTCGCTGCCTTTGCTTTCCCCAACACAAGAGCACAGTCAGGTAACCATTTACAGCGAACTGGGTATACTGAAGCGCGATACTACCTGGTTTTGATCCCAGGTAACTTTGCAGTGAGAGGCAAGAGCTGTAACCACTTAGCTGATCTGTCGCTCTAATAAAATATATCAAACATTTTTTTTCTGTTTTTTAGTGCATTTGGTAACAGCAGGGCCGGATTAAGCTAGTACGTGGCCTGTAGCATATGTTAAGACAGGAGCCCTATATTTTAAAAAAACCAATAAAACAACACAAATATATTTGAACACAATCATTTTTAATTTGCATAGTAATTATCATTATCAAAATAGGGACCCAAAGACGCAGCAATAGTGAATGCAGTCAGCGACTCATAGCTTGACTGCCTGCGTCAGGACCAGCGAATCAGAGCTGGTCAAGACCGCACTCCACCTCCACGTGGTGGTCCTGGAAACAGTCTGCAGCAGTGCAGTCTGGCTGAGCGAGTGTGGATCGCAATGGGAAGGCAAACCCGGTCCTAAAAAATGCCGTGCAGAAGTCGGATGTGTCGATCGAAAGGTGCAGATATCACAGCTTAGGCGTAAACAGACACAACGCAACCACCGTCCTTTTCAGGACGAACGAGGAAGAAGGAAGAAGAAGAATTATCAAAATAAACAACACAGTCAACATTATTGTTTAAATATTAATGTTTCTACATTTAGCATGAGCAAATTTGTTGATGATATAGGATGTATCAATTTCACGCAGAAGTTTATGGTCATTGCTCATTAGTGTGAGATTGTTCAATCTCTTTTGAAAATGAAAAGGCGCTAAAGATGGTATAAATCACAAGATCATTGGTTTAACGCTCGTATTAGAAGATGACCAAAAAATTATTTACATATTTATTGGCGCGGGGCCCCTAAAAGCGCGGGGCCCGTAGCATATGCTACTTTTGCTACTACGTTAATCCGGCTCTGGATATATAGATAGATAGATAGATAGATAGATAGATAGATAGATAGATAGATAGATAGATAGATAGATAGATAGATAGATAGATAGATAGATAGATAGATAGATAGATAGAAGGTTTGAATTTTTCAGGGGAGTTTACTAAAGTAAGTTTAAATGTTTAAGGGAAAGAATTATGCAAAAATAAAAATATAAATTAGAAAGTAGTTTATTACTTGTTTTAATTTATTAATAATTTAAAGCTTTTTTTCTTGTTTGCAGCACATTTTTATGTAGTTTGTGAGACATATTTCATATTTTAAGTATTGTAATCTTATGACGTTTTATTATTGTTTTAAAGAATACGTTTTACAAGAGCAGGCTTGGTATTCATTAAATTTTCTATATTTGCATATGTAACTTTTAATGGCTAATTATAACACCAAAGCTTGTTTTCCTCCGGACTCCACTATTCGAGAAAACCATTACATTTTGATTACAATTAAATACTATAAACATAAACAAGTACCGCCGTATCTCTCATTTCTGATGTCAAAGTTACAAAAAATAAAAATAAAATAAAAAAATTTAAAAGAAATTATATATAGAATCTCAACGGGCTGATCACCCGTTTGCCAGTCACTTTGATTACGGAAACAACAGCAAATGGATTGATTTGCCATTGCCCTAAAGACGCCAATAGGCGTGATGGGAAACAATGGCAAAGAAAACCTATCTGCTGTTGCCCTAAGACGCCACTAGGCGTAATGGCCACTGACTGCTTTGACGGTCGGTGGCTAAGGACGGAAAAAGAAGAAGAATATATAGAATATATATATATATATATATATATATATATATATATATATATATATATATATATATATATATATATATATATATATATTAACATATCCTTTCTTGTTCTCTGAAGCACATTTTTTGTAATGTTAGGGATGAGGAGGCAAAAAAATAAAAGAAAAAAAGGGATAAAGAAAATATACACCCTCTTTTCCTCAAAGTCTTTTCCTGACTTTTGGCAAATTGATATCGTTTCTTTATGTCGGCCGCTAAAGCTTTTCTGATAAGGGAGTCCTTCAATTTGCTGATGTCAAACCTTTTCTGTGTAGTTACAGTTGGTGCAGCCCTTCTTAGTTTCACTTTCAGTTTTGCTACTACTAAATGGTGATCACTTCCCACATCTGCACCTCTTCTTACCTTCCCATCTTGTAATGCATGTCTCCATCTACCGTTGACCATGATGTGGTCTATCTGGTTTCTGTCCCGACCATTTGGTGATTCCCATGTTAATTTGTGAATTTCTTTATGTGGGAAGAGTGTTCCTCCAATGACCAGGTTGTTAATGCTACAGAAACTTATTAGCTTATCCCCATTTTCGTTTGCTGTTCCGCTGCCGCATTTACCCATTGTTCTTTCATTATATTGTATTGTGTGTGCCAACTTTCGCATTGAGGTCTCCCATTACTACTGTATAACAAGATCATATCTAGGTGTGTCTTCCATTTCTTTCTGCAGTTGTTGATAGAATTCATCCTTGACCTCCTCATCGCTATCATTCGTTGGTGCGTAGCATTGTATTATTGTAGTGTTGGTGAATCTCCCTCTCAATCTCAATCGTATCAGTCTGTTGTTGATGGGTTTCCATTCCAGTAATGTCCTTTCTATTCCTTTCTGTAGAATAATGGCTACGCCTTCATTGTGCTGTCCATCCTCTCTTCCAGAGTAAAGTACTGTTTCTACTGTTGCTGTTTTAACTTTTCCTGCCCCTGTCCATCTGCTCTCGCTTATCGCTAGAATGTGTAACCTATAGTTTCTCATTTCTGCCGTGACCTGTCTTAGTTTACCTGTCTCGTACATTGTCCTGACATTCCAAAAACCTATTCTTGTATCCTGTTTTGCGGTCAGGACATCCGTTTTCATGTCAGTGACTTCCTTTCGGCTTTCACCACTGACAGTCATACGAGCCACAGACTCCGAATGTGCATCCCGCAGCAAAGTTTGTTCATTTATTGTTGTTTCCGTAAATTCATTGTTTTTTTTTACACAGACAGGGGTGTCAGCCCTATGCTAAAACCCCTAACCTGGAGGACCAGGGTACCAGCTTTTGTCTGACCCCTACCTACACAGACCAGTCCAGCTTGGTTGAACCTACCAGGAGTAAAACTCCCACTGGCATAGCTCTGGGGATTGTCAGGGTACGCAAGCTGCCATACCGCTACAAGGTATAGGCACCATTGATGGCAGCCTTTACCTTTACTTCAGTGTAAATCACGACTACAGAAGTAATGACGAAAACCTCACAGAGGAGTTCGTTCTGTTGGAAGAAGGAATTACAGATGGAGAGTACTGCAAAATGATAAAACTGGAGTATGAAGAATGCATGTGCAGAGTGATAGACTGAGAGGCAGAGAGTCAAAATACAAAGAAGCGGGCTGGAAAATGAGTGACCTCAGTCAAGCTGGGGAATAAAAGTAATAAAATAAATATAAATAGTTGAACGTATGCTGTAGGCTGACTTTAGTGTTGACTTTATTGCTGTAGTAAATTAAGGGCATTGATTAGTCATAGACATCTGTGTAATTAGTAACAGGGATCTTGATGTGATGTGTGCCTGCCAATATTGCTTACGTAGCTCTTTCTACACTTCACAAGCTGTAGGCTGCACCACAACATGATGGCATAAGGTTCCTCCTGTCTGCTTCTTTATTAATCATTATTTCCCTTTGTTTTTCCTGTTTAGTATGGAACCACAACTGCAGATGGCCCCCACTGCTAGAAGCTGGCCTTAAAACATGTCTCTTGTAGCAGCAGTTTCTCAGCAACTTGTTTTACTTAATGAGGTTGTCAGCTGTATGCACAATCTTGTATAAGTTGCCTTTATGATATGCCAGATGGGACAGTAGTCCTATTCTTTGTCTCGTCAGAGACCTCTGGGAACTACACGGTGGTATTACTGTATGTGTTGCTACTGGCAACCACCTTCATATGATTAATTGAAATGTGCATACTGAGAATAACATTGCTAATTAATTTATTTTATCTTACTGAAATGCTGAAGACAGTTAATATCGCGTAAAGATATTGTGGATTCAATAAAAGTTTATAACAGCCCATGATTTTTTAAATATATATTTTCAAAGCTATTAGTTAATTTTAATTTTCAACTCTCTGAAGATACACATCACATTAAGATAACAGTAGAAAAAAAGAAAAGTGTCACGGATTGTCTCCCCTGCTTTGCAGTAGTGGTCCAACAGTGACCAAAACTCAAGAGTATCTAATATTGGCTTCCAAGTATCTACCTGCGCGCAAGATTACTCTTGGCAGAGATGTAGATAGAAGGTTAATAACACTTCTACCTGAAGGGAACTTTCACAAGATATTTCCAGAAGTCACGAACAATGTGGCCTTGGGCTGAACAATTGTTAACGCATTATATCTGATCCGTCGCCTTTTGTTTAGTTTTAAAACAACAGGTAACAAATTTAATAGTGAAATAGTCTTTAACAGGTTAAAATAAATATGGAAAGATTAGTGGAATTTTGATGGATATAAAATTCTCGTCATTGAGACGTAGGTGGGAATTTAACTTTATACTTAACGTTTAACTGAAATGTCCTTTTTGCTGGTGCCTTTTAGTTAGCACTTAGCTTGTATGAGTGAGTCCTGCAGCTGTTGTTCATCAATTCTGTGATGACGAAAGCCTTCTCCACACTCTTTTCCACTGTAGGCGGTTATGGTGGATACTTTTCTCTCCCACTAGCAGCGATAGTACCAGAAATCGTCTGATGGCTTGTAACCACGAACTTTAGACAAATAGAAAGAAACAAATGCATGCTAAGTACATTTGTTCGCCGCAAATTAACAGGCCCAGTGTCATGCGCTCCCCCACCAATGTTAACCTCTCAGAAGAATTAAATTCCCGAGCACACAGTGTAACTCATGGAATATGATGAAAATTCACCCATATCCTTCTGGGTGTTAACTAGGAAATTGCGTCTGGAGTGCGTGAATAATGATTTGCCTGAATTACAATTAAAAAAGGTACATAAATCATTACAAGATAATATGTTACACTGGAGGCACATACAATGTAGTCATCACTCATCACTGCTCCAGTGGGAGTCTGGGGTCGCTCAGCTGTCGGGTTTCCCGCACGACTAGTCGAAACAATCACCAGCTCTTGCTGTAGTGGTTCATGAATATACTATTTTCATTGGTTGAGGTTGCCAGTCTAATATATACTCCATAGCAAGAAAATATGTTAAATTCACATTTGTAATAGAAATGTTCACAACTTACCCTAATTTTTGTGAATACACAATCTTCCTGCACAGGTTTTCAGATGGACGCGAGCGATTTCGGTGCATATGATATAGAATCAATTTCGTCTGAGAAATTCCTCTTATGGCGGTGTTCTGTGATACACTTGGCCTGGAAAACTAGTAATTCCTCTTCGACGGGTGTTCTGCTATACACGTGGTCTGGGATATTATTTCTCTTATGACTGATGATCCAATTCATAGGTTTCCAGTCTTGTATTTATAAGGTCCTAGTCCTGAAGTATTACATTCTGTGTATTTAAATATGCGGGTTTACTCTTAGGGTTTCAGAGTTGCCCAAATACTGTCGATCTGTCACTTTTGATACAGGAATTCTAGATCCGATCCTTCTCTTCCTGGCTGTTGGGAGTTGCTGGTATGAAGTTGAGAAGCTGTCTGTTCTGTGTTACTGAGTTCACTAGATTACATCTCTCATTCTCACTTCAATTCACAGATGGTGTTTCCGCCGAATGTTCCAATACAATTCTCACTTCAAACCAATCAAATCTCTCTAGCACTGTTTGGGTGGGGAAGTTTTAATTCAAAATATCGCCTCGCGTGTTTTAATATTACATTTAAAATTTCACGCGTGACCTATTTATAATAAGACGTAATATTGTTTCGGATGCACCTATCTGCCTCCCACAATATTGAGACCATGTTTTCCTGACGTAATGTCTTCTGCTAAGATGTCTACCCCGACAGGTTATCCAATTATCGCCTTTATCTGCGTGTCTGGACAGACAATGTTGTCTTCTTTCATCGTACGCACAACACAAGCTCGTGTCATCACGGTCATCAGCTTTTCACTGGGGTCAAATGTTGGACCACCAGGTTTCACAAGGTGGTCAGTCTGATAGAACAGATAATCGTATGACCGGTGTAATTACCTGGTATTATCACATGTACCTTGCGGAACGAAAACAATTCTGCGTGTAAAGCAGATACGTCCGTAGGGGAGTAGAGTGTTAGAGACTTCGCCCTACTAGATTCTGCATAGAGAGTAAAATTATTAATGAAAGGGCGAAACTTATGCCAAATAAAAGCGATGAGTGAGAGAAAGAGAAAAATGAAGAAAAAAGTGATACTGACGGAGTGGACGTGAGATCGCACAGCAGTATCGTCACAAAAAGAAACATGCAAAATCTAGGGTGTTATTTCATTTCTACTACTACTATGTTTTTTCACCTACCATCTCTTTTCCTCAATAGCTGCTCTATTAAAAAAAATATATATCGTTTATAGTTTTCCATTGTACATTGGCCGATGTCTGATTGCGACTTGAGAATTGTGATAAAATGCTCCGTTTAAAAACCCCGCTCAAATATAATCATAGTACAGCATTTGAATTTTTTTCAACTAAGCCAAGATAATATTTTCTACTCCTCCCGACACCAGCCCTACCCGCTTGATATTTGAGATTTTTTCCACTATTGCCGGAAAAGTTATAAATAAATTCTATAGTTGACCTCGTTTTGAAGGCCAATGCTACTAGATTTGAAAATTATCAAGGGTCACAATAAAATCCAACCGTTAGAAAAATAAAACTAACTAACGCATTCTTAGGGTCTAATAATAGAAATAGCCTTAACGGCCGTTGTTAGGGCACATTTTTTCCCTCTATCGCCAAGATGTAAAATAAAGCATTTGAAAAGGAAAAAATCTAGCCTAGCTATACTGAAACTAAAAGACCAAATTTGTGCAGAGAGAGAATGTGGTTGGAAAGGAAAACTTAGAATATTTATTTCTTCATAAAACGAAAGAGAGTAAATAAAAGAGATGCTTTGACAGTAGAGCAATATTGTTTAAAATAACATCATATAGTAACTTATCTGGATTTTGAACAATTATTTCCTTAATATGGTATCTTAGTGAAAAGAGTCCCATAATAAAAAGGAAAAGTACAAAGATGAAAACGAAGATAAAGAAGAAAGTAATACTATCTAGAAGGATAGATGACAGTAGTCTGATCAATAATCACTTTAAATAATTAAAATCGCACAAGTAATAACACAGATATGGTAGAAATAAAAAATTAAGACGGACTGACAGACTCACTGATAACCTTGCTCAGTTTTGAAAATCTTCGCCCAAAAAAGTCAAATCCGTTTGACTTGATTTGATTGGGTGAGGCTAGTTAGGAAAGGGAAGGTAAAACCGAAGATTTGCCAGCCAAAACGAAACATATTTCTACACAGTAAGATAAACTCAGACTGGCCAACGCATAGACACCCAAAAATGTTTGGGGTTTTTCAAAAAAGAGTCAAATTTTGGACGCGGTGTTCCTTTGGCTAGTACGATTGATAATAGGAAAATAATACAAGGCTAGAACGCCATTTGAAATTTTATAACCGCAGTGATAAGATGAGATCAGAAGGGGAACTTGCCTGAATGTTTTACCTTCTGGACAACTTCAGTTTAACTTGTGCCATTATTCTGCTAGTCATCTTGTGTATTGTGTAACATATTTCATTGATTGCGGTTCAAGAGAAATGATTTATTAATATTCTTATTAATGTGTAGAGGCTAACCCAGATAGGGCGCCCACAAATTTTGTGTTGTGCGACATTGCTATTGTGGAAGCTTATGACATCCTAAGGGAGCACATGCATGCCTAAGCAGACTATTGAAGCAGAAAAAACCAAAATGTAAATGGTGTTTGAATATTGTCATGCATAACAAAATAATTTGACTATAAGACCAGAAAGCTACTGGCAGTTCTCTACAGGCCACAGTGTTGCAATAACTCTTGGAGGTTAAATAGGAAGTAACACTACCAGAGTTAACAGATCATTGGAAAGAAAAAAGAAAAGAGTGTATCTCAGCTGATGATATAAAAGATAACTAAAGTCTAAGTGACAGAGGCGTTGAAGCCATGTGGGAAAGAACAGATACCCACGGATTGAGAAGAAGTCACAATACAATTAGGAACTGTAGCTATTGATTAGCACTTGGGCTGATCACTACGAATGTTTAACGATGTTTATTTGTTAGGTGTGGAGATGTGTATATGAAGTGTATTTAGGGAGGCATTGTTCATTGTTGCAGGGTTGCATCAACGAGTAACCAGTAAGACAAAACTTGGAGAGGCAGTGTACGAGGCAACTTACCTGTTGCTTGTATTGTGAAAATCTAACTGCAAAAGCTGACTCCAGCTGAGACACGGGTGGACAGAAAGTGTCATATTTCCAGTCAACCACCTACTTGCCACTGATTGAAAGATAAGCCTTCGTTTTGAGGGCTAATGACGTCTCATTTCATTGTTAACCTGCACACTGTAATTAAGCGTTCTAGTGACATGATGAAAGGAACAGTTCTTCCAACTAGTGACCCTTCTTAATACCTTGTTACTACAGCCAGGGATACAAGTACAGAAACATTTTAATAATATCATTTATTGGACAAGAATGTCCATCCACTGTATTTACCTGTGTACATAACCATTTTTATTTTGAGTTTACCCTTCCTGATTCAAAACATTTGAGAGTCAGGAAATAAAAATTGTAAATTAATTCTATAACTTTAACCACTGTCTTACTTGAGTTTATTAGATTGAGTTACAGTTGCGTTAAATTTGTTATCATACATCACACCTACATTACCCTAGACACGTAGCAATATAAATTAATAGACTTAAAATATTTTGCAGAGTGAGATCATAGGGTGGTAGCAGTTAGGTACCCTGAGAATACATCATCATGAACTATTAGACTCAGGGACTTACATAGCTGGACCTCACTCTGTAGATAATTAATAATAATTAACATAAATAACATATAAGCCCACCACATATATTGGGACGCTCGCCCGGGATTTAAATTTATAGTAACATCATAGACCCAGGGAATCCCTAATGTTCAAAATTTATTATTCAGTGTGGAGAATTTAATGAGTTGTCATAGCCCATAATTAATTAGTTAACACTTGTTAGTTAATACAGTTAGATTATTAGAATTTTGTTCAAGAAAATTATGGCAGACTTGGCAAAGTTCAGATCGGCTGCTGTCCAGACGGCAAAAGAGATGGGAATTGATGGGCATGTTCTGGTGCAGTATGTAACATCAGAATGTGATAAATTCATTGAGAGGGAAGATAGGAGGTTAGCTGAAGAGAGGAAATTAGTTACAATTAGAAGATGCTAGGGAGGCTAGGAAATTAGAGGCTGAGAGGGAGGCTGAAATCAAAAGGCTACAATTAGAGGAGAAGAAATTGGAAACAGAGGAAAAGAAAAGATAAGCAGAAGACAAACGATTACAGAGGGAAGCAGAGAAAGAAGAGAAACGGTTACAAAGGGAAGAAGGAGACAAACGGTTACAAAGGGAAGAAGAAGACAAACGGTTACAAAGGGAAGCAGAAGACAAACGATTGCAAAGGAAACATGAGCTACGACTAAGAGAGTTAGAATTGCAAGGCCATGCTCCAGAAAATGGTAACAGCCCATCTACCTCTGATGCTACTACAAGTCAGGGAGCCTACAACTCAGCCATGGGGTTTCATTTAGACCCCTTTGTAGAAAAAGAGGATGACATTGAGTCCTTCCTCTCTAGATTTGAAAGACTAGCTACAAATTATGGTTTGGAGAGGGAAAAATTGAGTCTAAAGTTATCCCAAGGGCTTCTGGGAACCTCTTATGAAGTGTTCTCAAAATTGAGTAGAGACGATCAGGAAGACTATGACATTTTAAAACAAGCTCTCCTAGTTAGATATGAAAAGAATAGTGAATTTTACCGAAAAAATATAGACATGCTAAACTACTTTCCGGGGAGACCTACCACCAGTTCTCTGCACGCTTAGAGACTAACCTGGAGAAATGGACTGCTTTGGGGAAAACCCAAGATTTAAAGGAAATGATTATGATGGAGCAGTTAAGAGAGTCCATGGCTCCAGACCTGAGGAAATTTCTCACGGAACAAGGTGCGGAGAGGCTGGGGGAGATTCTTAATGTAGCTGAAAGGTATCAGGCAGCCCAGTCTGAAATAGCTGGAGTAAAAAGGAAACAGGTAGAAAATAATAAAGCCCCTCAAAACCAGAACAAATCTGATAATAGGGACCAAGGTAATAGAGGTAAACCAAACTAAGATAGGCCAAGATTTGACCCTAGAGATAGAAACCCGCAATTCAATGAAAGGAAACCTTTCAACCTAGAAAGGAGATGGTGTAAATTTTGTAAGAGGGACAATCATAACACCAGAGATTGTAAGAAGAAACTTCCTCATTACGCTGCATGCATGAAAACATGAAACAAGGGACCAAAGGAAAACCCTACGGGCTTGCAGGATCCTTATCATCCCCCTGTATGTGAAGACGTAGTATGTAATGGGGCCACCATAAGGTGCCTTTATGATACTGGATTGGATTTTGACTCAGTCGTGAGTTCTCACCTGGTGCACCCAGATCAATATACCACAGAAACAGTGGAGATCTAAGGGGCGACTAAGGAAGTAGCAACCATGACACTTCCCATTGCCAGAATAAGTGTAAAAACTCGCTATGTGGAAGGAGTGATTAGAGCAGCAGTGATAAACGAACCAATCTACCCTCTGATATTGGGGTGAAGATACGTCTTTTTGAGAAATCCCAAAAGAACAGTGATCATGGCTACAGTACAGACCAAGTCACAATCAAGGAAGGAGGAAGAAAACCCAATAAATACTCACCCAGAGGAGATGAGGAAAGCACAGGCTGAGGATAGGTCACTAAAGCCGTGTTTCAAGAAACTCCCAAAATGCCATACCCCTCCAAACAAAGGAGACTTTTATATGAAGAATAAACTAATGTATAGGAAGGCTGGAACTGGTTCAAATGGTCATGGACAGCTGGTATTTCCCACTTCATATAGGGAGAAAGTGATAAAAAATCACATTTTGCATCAAACGGTGTACATGAGAAAATAGGTACTACAGGTCAAAGAGTATCTATGAAATTCTATTGGCCAGGCGTAGCTCCAGATGTTGCAAAATTTGTGGAGGCCTGTGACCAATGCTACAAGGGAACGCCCACACGTTGGGAAAATCATCAGGACCTACAAAAGCACTACGGTGAAAACAGGCCTGAAAATAAAAGAAAAAATAAATATAATAAGGTAGACACGGTGGATAGGAAAACCCCATTTCACACCCAGTCTTCTAATAAATCAGTTAGAATGGCCACTATGAGTAGGATACAAAAAGTAACCCCAACCCAGTCCCACCCGACACTCCCTTGGTCGGAATTCCGGGAACTGGACGAAAATAAAAGAGAGGGAAGTCCCCTCAATTTGAAACTGAAACTGCGGGGGAAACCCCAAAAGAAAAAAATTGGTAGTGGATGGTTGGTGTGGTAAAAGTCACCACCACCATACTTCCAATTACATGAATAGATTGGCCGGCCAAATAAAAACCCATAAAAGGCCAATTAAAGGTCCATTGGAAGCCTTATTGAGGACATGGACAGATGAGAAGGCAGAAGAGACTGTAACCTCATCATATCAGTATGTGAACGAACTGACCACTCGTTTAAAAACTGGCTGGAAACTCGCAAATGATAACCTAAGGCAAGCCAGGAAGAAACATGCTGCATATTTCAATAAGAAAGCGAAGGATAGGGAGCTTGCTGTGGGAGAGAAGGTGCCTCTTCTACTACCCGGCAGCAGCAACAAACTTCAAATTGGATGGCAAGGTCCATACACAGTTTTGGAAAAGGTATTCAGAACTAACTACAAGATAGACAAGAAAGGAAAGGAAAAAGTCTATCACGTGAACCTTCTAAAGAAATACAATGAAAGAAATATTCTGGAAGGGACACATTTAATGACCTTAGCCATAGCCACTGAGATGAAGAATGAACCTCTCACCTCTTATGAATACCCCCTGAGGCCATGTGAGACTCCTGCACAGGTAAAAATCAGTAAACATTTGACAACAGGGCAGAGGGAGAAGATTCAAAAGGTTCTGGAAAATCATACAGACGTGTTAACGGACAGAACGGGGCACACAAACTTGTTGGAATATGACATAAAACTACTAGACCCAACACCCATCTGTATGAGAGCTTATACTATCCCATTCGCAAAAGAGAAATCTTTGAAAGAGGAGATAGATTATCTGTTACAAGAAGGGATTATTTCTCACAGTGAATCTCCTTATAGCTCCAGTGTGGTATTGTTGAGGAAACCCTCTGGAGAACATAGACTGTGTATAGATTACAGGAAACTGAATGCTGTCACAGAGAGTCAGGTGGATCCATTACCTGATACTAACCAACTGTTTGCCAGACTGAATAAGGCAAAGTATTTTTCCAAGGTAGATCTCAGCAAGGGATATTACCAAATTCCGGTGAAGCCTGAGATTCGACCTTATCTAGCTTTTAGCACCTCGGAAGGGCACTATGAGTTTAACATGTTACCGTTTGGATTGAAGAATGCGCCGAGTGTGTTTTCCAGAATGATGCGAAAACTGTTGGATCCACTGAAAAACCCATGTATTACCAATTTCATGGATGATATCCTCATCGCTACGGAAACATTTGAAGAACATGTTAACTCTTTGAATATGCTATTTGATAGACTCAGAGAGGCAAACTTAACTGCTAGACCAATAAAATGTTGTATTGGATGCAAGGAATTAGAATTCTTGGGACATACGGTACATCAGGGTAGCATGACCCCTGACCCCAAGAACCTGGAGAAATTGCAGAGAGCACCCAGACCACAGACTAAAAAGGATGTGCGATCCTTTGTGTCACTATGTGGCTTTTATAAAAAGTACATTAAAAACTTTAACTCTGTGAGTGCTCCTCTGACGGATTTAACTCGTAAAGGAAAACCGGAAAAAATTGAATGGTCGGCAGAATGGGAATTGGCATATAATGCGTTAAAGGAAAAACTCACCAGCAAGCCTATTTTGAAATTACCTGATTTGAGTCAGGAATTCGTGGTAAGAACGGACGCTAGTAATGTGGGCTTGGGGGCCACTTTGTTACAAAGGTCCTCTTCACCAGATGCGGAATTAAACCCAGTTGCTTATGCAAATTAAACAGAGCGGAACAAAATTACTCAACTATTGAAAAAGAATGTTTGGCTTTAGTCTGGGCGATCAAGAAGTTCCAGATCTATCTATATGGTAGAACATTTGTGGTCCAAAGCGATCATCAGCCACTCGTTTTTCTGGCTCAGGCCAAACATGGTAATGCACGTTTGTTAAGGTGGTCTTTGCTCATTCAACCTTACTCATTTACCATTGAGTACATTCCGGGATCGCAGAATGTTGGGGAAAATTTCTTGAGTAGGCACCCCTCTGCAGAAACCCAGGACACTCATCAAGCCTTAATTTGATCGGGATTGTTCAAACATTGGGATGCAGGCTTTTAACAGGGGAGGTTTGTGATAAAATGCTACATTAAAAAACCCGCTCAAATATAATCATAGTACAGCATTTGAATTTTTTTTTCACTAAGCCAAGATAAAATTTTCTACTCCTCCCGACACCAGTCCTACCCGCTTGATATTTGAGATTTTTTCCACTATTGCCGGAAAAGTTATAAAGAAATTCTATAGTTGACCTCGTTTTGAAGGCCAATGCTACTAGATTTGAAAATTATCAAGGATCACAATAAAATCCAACCGTTAGAAAAATAAAACTAACTAACTCATTCTTAGGGTCTATTAATAGAAATAGCCTTAGCGACCGTTGTTAGGGCACATTTTTTCCCTATCGCCAAGATGTAAAATAAAGCATTTGAAAAGGAAAAAATCTAGCCTAGCGATACTGAAACTAAAAGACCAATTTTGTGCAGGGAGAGAAAGGGGTAGGAAAGGAAAACTTAGAATATTTATTTCTTCATAAAACGAAAGAGAGTAAATAAAAGAGATGCTTTGACAGTAGAGCAATATTGTTTAAAATAGCATCATATAGTAACTTATCTGGATTTTGAACAATTATTTCCTTAATATGGTATCTTAGTGAAAAGAGTCCCATAATAAAAAGGAAAAGTACAAAGATGAAAACGAAGATAAAGAAGAAAGTAACACCTATCTAGAAGGATAGATGACAGTAGTCTGATCAATAATCACTTTAAATAATTAAAATCGCCCAAGTAATAACACAGATATGGTAGAAATAAAAAATTAAGACGGACTGACAGACTCACTGATAACCTTGCTCAGTTTTGAAAATCTTCGCCCAAAAAAGTCAAATCCGTTTGACTTGATTTGATTGGGTGAGGCTAGTTAGGAAAGGGAAGGTAAAACTGAAGATTTGCCAGCCAAAGCGAAACATATTTCTACACAGTAAGATAAACTCAGACTGGCCAACGCATTGATAGACACCCAAAAATGTTTGGGGTTTTTCAAAAAAGAGTCAAATTTTGGACGCGGTATTCCATTGGCTAGTACGATTGATAATAGGAAAAGAATACAAGGCTAGAACGCCATTTGAAATTTTATAACCGCAGTGCTAAGATGAGATCAGAAGGGGAGCTTGCCTGAATGTTTTACCTTCTGGACAACGGCAGTTTAACTTGTGCCATTATTCTGCTAGTCGTCTTGTGTATTGTGTAACATATTTCATTGATTGCGGTAAGAGAAATTATTTGTTAATATTCTTATTAATGTGTAGAGGCTAACCCAGATAAGGCGCCCACAAATTTTGTGTTGTGCGACATTGCTATTGTGGAAGCTTATGACATCCTAAGGGAGCACATGCATGCCTTAGCAGACTATTGAAGCAGAAAAAAAATGTAAATGGTGTTTGAATATTGCCATGCATAACAAAATAATTTGACTATAAGACCAGAAAGCTACTGGCAGTTCTCTACAGGCCAAAGTGTTCCAATAACTCTTGGAGATTAAATAGGAAGTCATACTACCAGAGTTAACAGATCATTGGAAAGAAAAAAGAAAAGAGTGTATCCCAGCTGATGATATAAAAGATAACTAAAGTCTAAGTGACAGAGGCGTTGAAGCCATGTGGGAAAGAGCAGATACCCACGGATTGAGAAGAAGTCACAATACAATTAGGAACTGTAGCTATTGATTAGCACTTGGGCTGATCACTACGAGTGTTTAACGATGTTTATTAGTTAGGTGTGGAGATGTGTATATGAAGTGTATTTAGGGAGGCATTGTTCATTGTTGCAGGGTTGCATCAACGAGTAACCAGTAAGACAAAACCTGGAGAGGCAGTGTACGAGGCAACTTACCTGTTGCTTGTATTGTGAAAATTTAACTGCAAAACTGACTTCAGCTGAGACACGGGTGGACAGAAAGTGTCATATTTCCAGTCAACCACCTACTTGCCACGGATTGAAAGATAAGCCTTCGTTTTGAGGGCTAATGACTTCTCATTTCATTGTTAACCTCCACACTGTAATTAAGCGTTCTAGTGACATGATGAAAGGAACAGTTCTTCCAACTAGTGACCCTTCTTAATACCTTGTTACTACAGCCAGGGATGCAAGTACAGAAACATTTTAATAATATCATTTATTGGACAAGAATGTCCATCCACTGTATTTACCTGTGTACATAACCATTTTTATTTTGAGTTTACCCTTCCTGATTCAAAACATTTGAGAGTCAGGAAATAAAAATTGTAAATTAATTCTATAACTTTAACCACTGTCTTACTTGAGTTTATTAGATTGAGTTACAGTTGCGTTAAATTTGTTATCATACATCACACCTACATTACCCTAGACACGTAGCAATATAAATTAATAGACTTAAAATATTTCGCAGAGTGAGATCATAGGATGGTAGCAGTTAGGTACCCTGAGAATACATCATCATGAACTATTAGACTCAGGGACTTACATAGCTGGACCTCACTCTGTAGACAATTAATAATAATTAACATAAATAACATATAAACCCACCACAAGAATAACAAAAAACAATTCTCACTGATTCGTTTGGTTTGGTTTTAAGCACCATCTTCATTATACACGGATAACTCCATTATTGCTTCGATCTCCTCCTTTAGGTCACACAAGGAGGATCTCAGAACAGTTCATGAACTCCGTAGCACCAGCTAGGATCCCAATTTGTGTATTTGGGATCACACATTCTATAAATATTTTTTTCTCCCAGTGACAACATCATTTTCCATTTACACCTCATATCATTAGCTTCTATTTATATATGTGTACTATAACAGATCACACGATTGGTATCTTCTATTTCTGCAATGCATAATATACATATCACAATACTTATATCTTCTATTCCTGTATGCATACTACATTAGATCGCAATAGCTATATCTTCTATTCTTGTATGCATGCTATATTATATCGTAAGACTGCCATCCTCCTTTTCTGTATACATATTATAATAGATAATGGGGATTGATATTTTCTTTTGCTTCATGCATACAATATCAGATCTCATGACTGCCATCTGTTCATCTATGTATATGTGACCGCGCCCTGCTATGATGGATAGTTATATGTATGTTATAATATTAAAATTAACATATAATAGTGTAATAACGAACAATGATCCGCCTGCAGCATTGCCTTTACATTATAAATAGGTAAAAATAATACAGTATAATTTAAAGCTAACAGATGGTAACCGTTACCGTTTCAATTCTTATATTTCTAGTCTTATAAACAATAAACGTAGTTGACTTTAAGACGTGCATTTAAGATGTTCAAGGCTCCAACAACAAAATGTCCTATATCTAGGAAATTGAAAATTACCAGTAATAAGAAACTTCTCAGACTCCAGCTGGGAAAAGGCTATTTCAAATTAGAGGAACATTACTGTGCAAGATGTCTTCAAGGCAATAATATAGAACATTTCTTATTCAAATGTAAAAGGTTTTAACAAATGAGAATCCCAGTACTAGATTATTTGCAGGCACCAAATTTACCTATAAATATAGAAGAGGTTTTAAAAATAGACAGACTTAGGGAACGCCATAAAATAGTCAAGCAGTATTTAAAAAGAACAAAAGTTAATATATACGTATTAATTGGGAAGGTGAAAGTCTGATGATGTTCATACAATACTGTCGTAGATTTTTTGATAGGAAAATTAAGACTTGGGTTGGTCCCTTCTGAATAGATTGGAATGAGTTATAGTCACAGTGTGAGATAGAAATAGAAAATAGATTTCCACGAGTGAGGTGGTAGAATGGTGATAGAGGGTATCTCTGAGAGCGAGAAAATTTTCTGTCTCTCTCACCTATCTTCTACGACAGATTTAGAGTAGTCAGACAGTCTAACACATATACATTAAATATATATATATATATCTATCCACTCACGTGCACGCACATTCAAGTGACGACAGGTAGACACACAGACGTGGGAAAACTATAACAATGATTTTATAAATATTCTAGAACGAGCTGACCAATACGCTGATTAATTTCAAGAGAAACTTTAATTATCATCTAAAATTTCTTCATAACACATAGAAATTACATCAAAGCATATACAAATAGTCATAAAAAAATCAAGGAATTGCTACAAGAAATGATAGACCCACGGTTAGATCTTATCCCTTGAGGTATGCCCACAGTCCTGTTGGAAGAAAGTGATAGCCCCAAGGAAACAAGGATACATAGGATTAGGTCTAATATTTCCCCCTTCTTAAGGTATGGACACACTTGATATCTCTGCTCTATTTTAAGGGAAATATGATTAGCAATACTTGCATACAGAAAGTTAAGATAGCAAAATGGGTGCCCAATTACAACAATAAAGAAATCACTCCGTCCTGCATTCACTCTATTTATTCAGCTGAGCACACGTGCACATGTTCATACTCACAGCTTTGATAGCCACTTCTGGAAAACACAATTTATAGGACACTCACATACAGAGTCGTCAAAGGCAGTCTTTGACCAAGAAATCCCAAGTTCCAAAAAGTCGGGATGAATTCTCTGCTTCCGGGAACGATTTCTTGGATGTTCTTATTTTTCGGATGTCTGTTTAGGTCACATTATAATTGTCCAGGCATGAAACATTAACAACGAGCACAGTGTCAATAGCTTCGGTTTCTAGAATTGAGGAATGTCAGATCGGTGTCTACTTTCAGGAAAGGACTATATTTGGTCACCACACCACTCCGTCGGAATGTTACTGACGTTAATATGTTACTTGCCACAACGGCTAAAAATTGACATAAAGTTTGTGCAGAAATCTGATCTGGCTCAGAGGCCCAGTATAAACATTTAGTCTTTAATTTTAAAAAACCCGTTAGTGAGAGTGGTACTCTGTCTATTTATGAAGACACACGCACTGACAGACAGGTGTTAACTTGTAAACCCACGTGGTTAAAAGATAAAAATGTTTATATTTCTCACAGGTATGTCTCTGTACTAAAAGCTGGCAAAGTTGGGTTACCCAGTATTCACTGAATATAGAAAAACACATATGAAATATTTTACATATTATGTACTCAATATAACTTACATTTTTAAACTGCAAGCGTATAGCTTGACTTATCATTTAAAACTTTCCCGTGAAATAAGTTATATACACAAAATCATCAATCATCATGAATTAGGAATACATACGTATACGTCATCACTCATGAGGCATCTATCATTTATAAGTTAGTTTAGAAAAATTATTCTCGTCTGATTATTTAGCAGTTAAAGTTAATTCATTAAAAGCCGACTGAGTGTAAGCTACAAATTATAATTTATTCTGTTTTCCACTGTAACTCATCAGCTAGAGAATATAACAGACTTATAAATTATTCACTCTGCACAAAAGAACTCGGGAAATAAAATAAGCGATCTAACACTTTAAACACTCACAAAATACTAGATATTATATATAATATTTACCTCCACACACAGAACTACAGACTAAACCATGAACTAGAATACTGCAATCTAATGGTAGTTTAGAACTCGGCAAAATGGCCAAGAAACTCAGACTTCGCCAAAACACAGATATTTGATCTAGCACAGCGTTCTGTCTACTGCAACATTTAGGAGTCAGAATGAAATTAAAGTTTAACATTCTGGTTATGTCTATGAAACAAAGACAGGATCCCACTATTTCCAAAACCTGGCATTTAGCCTCCCCTTCTCTTAACACCTCCTGTTAACTTAGACGTATGACGTAACTGCCATCAGTGCCTTCACACTTACATCTAACTATTCTCATTACTGAGCGAGGTGTGAGTGGCAGATCACACTTTTCGCTGAGAAAGGTAGCCGAGAAACTACGTGTCAGGTGGAATATCCCAGACAAATGTCTCAAACTGCGCCTTGGAGATGTCGGATATCGCGCCTTTCCTGAGCGCTCAGCCGAAGGAACCGCGCGTGACAGGTGCAAATGTAGACATTTAGTCTGCTCTCATGTCTGAGATAAGCGAAAGTCACAGTTTCGTTCACTGACATCTAATGCAATAGAATGCATGTTAACGCTCTCCTGTCTCGTGTCGAGACTGACGCGTTATGTCATAACTGCGTTTACCAGTATGAGAAAGAAAACGGTAAAGTTGAGAATGGGAAAGAAATAATTTTCGCAAACTAGTGAATGCGAAAAATTCAGGAAAAGGATACAGAGTAATAATAAAATAGAGGACACGGGTGAAGAAAAGAAGAGGATATAGAAAATTTATAGATCATAAATGTCTACGCGACAGAACGTCCCCCCTTTAAGATATGGACTCACTCCATGTCTACGTTATGGAAATAAATTTCCTATATCCGTAGCTTCAGGATGTCTGTCCTCTTCCCTCTCATCTCCCCCTCCATCTCTCTCCAATTCCTACTCAAGTCTACTCCCAAGGTTTCCTTTCTCTGGAATGTCTCCCATGCGCGCTTGAAAGAGCGTCGCCGCTTTTGACATTTTTGAAAGATTTCGTGTGTGTGCAGTGGGATTTCCCTGCCACTATCGTCATCTTCGTCAGTTTTGGCGAACGTCAGGAGATGTTCGGAGGTCGGCACCGGTCTTTCCGAGTATCTCTTTAACAGATTTAAATGGAAAACCTTCTCCTTTCCTTCAATAGAGATCTGGTAGTTAGCCTTAGAAATCTTTTTCAGGACGGTAAACGGTCCTTGCCATCCGATCCTCAGTTGGTTGTTCTCGGTAGGGAGTAACACCAAAACTTTCTCTCCTGCTTCCAATTCTCTTTCTTTCGCGACTTTCCTGTATCGGTTAGCGTGCTTTGTGCGTGCTCGCTTAAAGTTAGTCGTTGCTAGGTCCCATCCTAGTTTCAACCTAAACTTTAAATCCGACACATATTTACTTGCTGAGACAACTGTCTCATCTGCCTTCTCGTCTGTCAGAGACTGAAGTAAGGCTTCGAGCGGGCCCTTAATGGGTCTGCCGAATAAAAGCGTAGCTGGCGGAAATCCTGTGGAAGTATGAGGAGATTCTCTGTAGCCAAATAAAGCTGCCGGAATGCAACAATCCCAATCTTCAGGTTTCACTTGTGCCAGTTTACTTAACATCATGTTGAGGTTTCCGTTAACACGATCTACTAACCCACTTCTGGCCGGAGTATAAGGCTTAGTGTAGATGTGCTGGTTCCTCAAGATCTTCACGATCTCATCCATCAACAGGTTTTGGTATGGAGATCCGTTATCCGTCAACACTTGCTGAGGGAATCCCAACCGAGTGAAAATCTGCACGAGGGCTTCTGCGACATGCTTGGCATCTGCGCATGTTAGCGGGATAGCTTCTGCCCATAAAGTGCATGTGTCGACTAAGGTCATGATGTACCTGTTCCTTCTTTTAGTCCTTTCTAGGGGTCCTAAAATGTCTATCACAACCCGTTCAAATGGTGTTCCCATTATTGGCATTTCACCCATGTGGACTGGGGGTGTCCGTTGCTTGGGTGGTACACGTTGGCACTGGGCACAGGATTTGACATACATACCTGATAATATCAGTATTTACTCCTGGCCACCAATAATGAGTGGTTATCCGTTGGTTTGTGGCGTTCTGTCCCATATGTCCGCTGAAGGGAAGAGAGAGCCCCATTTCTAGGATTTGGCTTCTGTACTGTTTCGGTACTAGGAGCTGATTGTAACCTTGGTCAGGCTTGCCCGTTCTGCGATAAAGTACGCCATCCTTAGAAAAAATGTCCCTTTGCTGTCTGGGTTCCTTAGCCATGGGCAGTTTCCTAAAGCAGGGTGCAAAAGTAGGGTTCTTGTACTGCGCTTCTTTAAGTTCCATAGGTAACAAATTAGGCGCAGGCTCCCGTTCCTTCTTGGTTTGCCCTCTTGTAGTTACTGCTGCCACAATCGGCTCTTCCGGTTTCCCAATACACACGTATCTACCGCCAAGTATGACTGGGTAGATGGGATCATCCATAACAGCTGCTTTGATCACACCTCTGACAAACTCAGAGTGGATCTCCACCAGTGCGATGGGAAGCGCTGTAGGTGCATCACTCTTAGAAACTCCACAAAATTGGACGGTCTCTCCTGTCTCTTGACCGGGTTTAACCAGGTTTCTGGCAACAATGCAATCATAAGAAAGCCCCGTGTCAAATAAACAAGAAGTTTGAGAACCGTTCAATGTAACAGTACCTCGCGTAGAGGGTCTCCGTCGGTGTGGTCGGTCTGAGGGGGGGTTTTGAGGTCCAGTTTCTCTGTGGTTATTTTGATTAGAAGCATGAGAAGATTGGTCTAGATTATTATTTCGAAAATGCTCCTCTGTCGGTTTACGTTTTGTGGCCGGTAGTTCAGCCAGCGCATTGTGATATCGCTCAGACTTTTCTAAGATGTCTTCAAGCTTTTCTGCCCCCTGCTCAGCTAGAAATCTCCGGGTGTCAGAAGACAAAGTGTTCTTTATTTGTTCGGTTAGAACAAATTCTTCAAGACCTTCATATGTAGAGGGGAGCTGTGAAAGCTCAAGGCACTTTGTCAAGTATCCCTTTAGACGGGAAGAGAACTGTTGGAAAGTTTCCGAGCTCTCTTTCCTGCTGTTGCCGAAGAGTTGCAAAAATTTGCAAGCATTCATTTCGAAACGCTCCAGTAACGCTTTCTTCAACACATCATGGTTGTCTTGTTGGCTGCTTTCCAGTTTGGCGTAAACATCATACGCACTGCTTTTCAACGCCTGAGAAAGCTTCATATTCCAACGCGACCTCTCTAACCCGTACAGAGTTGCAATTTTCTAAAATTTCTCTAGATATGTGTCAATCTTCTCATTAGGACAAGGGAAAGATTCTAGCGCAAAAGACATATCAGTGAGGTGAGTAGATTGAGTATTAGAAGGATCAGTTAGGGAAGAATGAGGAGAAGACTCTCCATTGCTGGAGGTAGAGGCAGTGCCACTCCTTTGGACCTCTAGAGCTTTAAGTGCCAGCTCATGCTGTCTCTCCTCCCTCTCCTTCTCATGCTGCATCCTGCGAATTTCCATTTCCTCATCCATCTTCTTCTGCTGTAGTAGACGGTCTTCCGCTTCTTTCCTCTCCGCTGCTTCTTCTTTCCTCCTTAGTTCTTCTTCTTTCTTTTCGGCGTCATATCTCTCAAGTTCGTCCCTGACGAAAGCTTTCGCTTCGTCGCCGTCCAGTCCCTCTTCCCTTGCTTCCTGTCTGAGCATCTGTCTCAGTTTCGCCCTTTCTGCCATAGTAAATAGGTGACTGAGACTAGTTGAGAAGGAAAATAAGAAAAGGATACACTGGTTCCTTACCACTTGCGAGAAAATACCAAACAAAAGATGATATACTTATAACCTGGGATACCTCCTCCAAAAAATATAGTGTCTAACTATCGCTGCTATTAATCGGCAATAAAACACCTAATGCAGACGACTACGCCAAATAAATGGTAGTTAAGATTACTCACTGAAAAATAAGTTGCTACAGTGGGAGCAAAATAATTATTGCAAAAATTATTTTAGGAAGAAAAAAAAATCCCATTAATTTTTAATACACTATCAAGTTTACCCCTGAAGTCAGATCGGGTAAGGGAGGCAATTAATCTGGACGAAAGTCCGAAACGCACTCCTTAACTTAGTTCAAACACCTTTCTGCTTCAGAACCCTGTGAATGTTATACACTCACAAACTTTACCAGCGTTAGTATTACAAAATCAACAATTAACATATATTCCGACAATATCAACCTGTAACTCAAATGTATAATGCTCAATAATGCTGTGGAAAAAACAATATTAGTTGTGTGGTCAGCACGCCCTTAAACAGATCGTTTCGTCTAGGGGATAAATTATTATTTTTTTTTTTTTTAAGATACACAACTCACAAGACATCACACTCTTACTCTATATCAGAATAAAGAAAATTCAGACGAGCTGATATTTGTCGTACTCGTCTTCCTATTCTAAGTTCAAAATCCCGATAGACGAGTCTACATTTGTCGTACTCGTCTTCCTATTCTAAGTTCAAAAATCATTCGGACGAGACCACATTTGTCGTAGATTTTTTGATAGGAGAATTAAGACTTGGGTTGGTCCCTTCCGAATAGATTGGAATGAGTTATAGTCACAGTGTGAGATAGAAATAGAAAATAGATTTCCACGAGTGAGGTAGTAGAATGGTGATAGAGGCTGTCTCTGAGAGCGAGAAAATCTTCTCTCTCTCTCACCTATCTTCTACGACAGATTTAGAGTAGTCAGACTTTCCCCCTTCTTAAGGTATGGACACACTTGATATCTCTGCTCTATTTTAAGGGAAATATGATTAGCAATACTTGCATACAGAAAGTTAAGATAGCAAAATGGGTGCCCAATTACAACAATAAAGAAATCACTCCGCCCTGCTTTCACTCTATTTATTCAGCCGAGCACACGTGCACATGTTCATACTCACAGCTTTGATAGCCACTTCTGGAAAACACAATTTATAGGACACTCACATACAGAGTCGTGAAAGGCAGTCTTTGACCAAGAAATCCCCAGTTCCAAAAAGTCGGGATGAATTCTCTGCTTCCGGGAACGATTTCTTGGGTGCTCTTATTTTTCGGATGTCTGTTTAGGTCACATTATAATTGTCCAGGCATGAAACATTAACAACGAGCACAGTGTCAATAGCTTCGGTTTCTAGAATTGAGGAATGTCAGATCGGTGTCTACTTTCAGGAAAGGACTATATTTGGTCACCACACCACTCCGTCGGAATGTTACTGACGTTAATATGTTACTTGCCACAACGGCTAAAAATTGACATAGAGTTTGTGCAGAAATCTGATCTGGCTCAAAGGCCCAGTATAAACATTTAGTCTTTAATAAAAAAAAACCCGTTAGTGAGAGTGGTACTCTGTCTATTTATGAAGACACACGCACTGTCAGACAGGTGTTAACTTGTAAACCCACGTGGTTAAAAGATAAAAATGTTTATATTTCTCACAGGTATGTCTCTGTACTAAAAGCTGGCAAAGTTGGGTTACCCAGTATTCACTGAATAAAGAAAAACACACATGAAATATTTTACTTATTATGTACTCAATATAACTTACATTTTTAAACTGCAAGCGTATAGCTTGACTTATCATTTAAAACTTTCCCGTGAAATAAGTTATATACACACAATCATCAATCATCATGAATTAGGAATACATACGTATCCGTCAACACTCATGAGGCATCTATCATTTATAAGTTAGTTTAGAAAAATTATTCTCGTCTGATTATTTAGCAGTTAAAGTTAATTCATTAATAGCCGACTGAGTGTAAGCTAAAAATTATAATTTATTCTGTTTTCCACTGTAACTCATCAGCTAGAGAATATAACAGACTTATAAATTATTCACTCTGCACAAAAGAACTCGGGAAATAAAATAAGCGATCTAACACTTTAAACACTCACAAAATACTAGATATTATATATAATATTTACCTCCACACACAGAACTACAGACTAAACCATGAACTAGAATACTGCAATCTAATGGTAGTCTAGAACTCGGCAAAATGGCCAAGAAACTCAGACTTCGCCAAAACACAGATATTTGATCTAGCACAGCGTTCTGTCTACTGCAACATTTAGGAGTCAGAATGAAATTAAAGTTTAACATTCTGGTTATATACCAACGGGCTGATCACCCGTTTGCCAGTCACTTCGATTACGGAAACAACAGCAAATGGATTGATTTGCCGTTGCCCTAAAGACGCCAATAGGCGTGATGGGAAACAATGGCAAAGAAAACCTATCTGCTGTTGCCCTAAGACGCCACTAGGCGTAACGGCCACTGACTGCTTTGACGGTCGGTGGCTAAGGACGGAAGAAGAAGAAGAAGAAGATTCTGGTTATATCTATGAAACAAAGACAGGATCCCACTATTTCCAAAACCTGGCATTTATCTTCCCCTTCTCTTAACACCTCCTGTTAACTTAGACGCATGACGTAACTGCCATCAGTGCCTTCACACTTACATCTAACTATTCTCATTACTGAGCGAGGTGTGAGTGGCAGATCACACTTTTCGCTGAGAAAGGTAGCCGAGAAACTACGTGTCAGGTGGAATATCCCAGACAAATGTCTCAAACTGCGCCTTGGAGATGTCGGATATCGCGCCTTTCCTGAGCGCTCAGCCGAAGGAACCGCGCGTGACAGGTGCAAATGTAGACATTTAGTCTGCTCTCATGTCTGAGATAAGCGAAAGTCACAGTTTCGTTCACTGACATCTAATGCAATAGAATGCATGTTAACGCTCTCCTGTCTCGTGTCGAGACTGACGCGTTATGTCATAACTGCGTTTACCAGTATGAGAAAGAAAACGGTAACGTTGAGAATGGGAAAGAAATAATTTTCGCAAACTAGTGAATGCGAAAAATTCAGGAAAAGGATACAGAGTAATAATAAAATAGAGGACACGGGTGAAGAAAAGAAGAGGATATAGAAAATTTATAGATCATTGTGGTAAAGTGGGATGTTATAAATATTTATAGGGGACTTAGTGTACTGACTGAGATCAGCTGTGAAGGTATCTGTATCTAATAAGTGTGGTGTATTACAGATGACCTTACTTGCTAGTATATTTATGCCTCAGTCAGAATTATTCTGGAATATTGTGATGACTACGTTAAATGTCTAGGGTTATGAAAATGATGAAGTGTAAGTCACAACAACAACAGACAGATAAACAATTTAATTTATTCTACAACACTTTACAACACTGTGACACTTACACACATATAACACTCTATAAGACTATCTTAATTGAGTCACGTGTTTAAGTTTAAAAACATATGTATTAATTCTTGTCAATAATGGATGTCCTGATTCAACTACACAGTGAACCAGGAATCACAATCAAATGTAATTACAAGTATTATTTACACAGTTTATATATATGAACTTTGTATTGACATAGTTTATTATTATTCTATGTGTGTAATTTGTGCAGTAGTAACATGAGGTAATACTGGTTTTGTTCAAGCTTGGTTGTTGTTTTTCATCATGAATTCAAGTGTTTGATTATCGGGGAAATAGTATTGGAAAACTTTCACAGTTCCTGTCATTTGAACCAATTAAGTGTCCCTCTGTGGTTAACAAAATGTCAATTTTTGAGGGGGCACATAATGTTGAGCTACTCTGGCCACAGAAGCTTATCTTTCGTGATGGCGGCAGGAAAAGACTCCTCTGCTCGATTGCTTCCTGTGTTCTGGAGACACCTCACTGGTCGCTATCTGGACCCAGGAGTATGCTGTCAGCCTCTGGATTCAGCAAAACCCAGACCAGGTGCTGCTTCAATAACTAGGACCACAGTCCCACAATTCATGGAAATAATACACAGATACGTTGACTGGCGATGAAAAATGCACAAATTCCGATCTGCCTCTGTCCCAGACTTTTATTTAGCAAAATATGATCTGGCTCTCAACGCACTGTTTCTTAGTAAGTTTATTTTAAAGTGTGGCACTGACCTGACGCTCCTAATTGACTATATTGGCGGGTCTAACCAATCAAGCCATGTTTACACAAGCGTTTGAAAAAAAGTACCCTTCCTTCCGTCTCCCCTAACAACAAAAAATAGTATTTGTAGCCCGACTAATCGTGTTTAGCCTTACATTTATTTCTATCCAATCAAATAGGATTTTACATGGTGGCCCATTTCCCGTAAAATAGTGGGTTCAAAACATGCCACTGTGCGATTATTTTTTTGGTGTTGTCTGACACCCTCACCATTTTCTTCTACCTCCTGTTCACTTCGATACGATGTGGTGTCTGGGTACTGTCAGGCTTTCAAACGTAAACCAGTATAATGTCATGTTTCCCAATAAGCATTTTTCAGGTTTTTAAACCTAACTCTCGTATGGGTAGTGTTTTTTATCACTGTCCATCTGAAAAAAAGTATTGCTTCTGGCCTTTCGCTCGGGGAGGGTGGCATTAATTGTATATCGCGAGACGCGTGTTCGTGTTGCATGCGTTCCTGCTTTCAGCCCTCCCTTCTCTCTATCCTAAGTTCATCTGTCTTTTCATCACGCCGTGTATAAAATGAAATTAATGGAAGTATTAATTTAGGTCATTACGCAGGGTGCCTCGCTCAAGGTTTTCTTAGAAATACAGTACACGTTTTATTGTAGAAAGCGTGTAGTGATGCAGTAGGCTTTACTATCAACGTGAAAGCGTGAAAATATGCAGACGAAGCATAAAACAAGGGGGATTTTTGTACGCCATTGTGACAGCACTGTACTTTTACCATTTCTCTTTCCTTTTATTGGATTTATGGGTTAGGCTTTACATTTACCTTTTAATTTATATATGTGGATTTAGAATGTTTCACGACAATCATAAATGTCTACGCGACAAATACATATCTTATGGCAAGTGAAAGTCAACTAAATATCTAACTGGAAACACCAGGCCTTTATGCCCCTCCCCCTGAATATTATTGTTGTTTGGTGTTTTTGTTTAGTTTTGTTTTGTTTTATCTCGTGTTTGTTTGGTTTTTGTTTGTTTGTTTGTTTGTTTTTACATACACGCAAATTTGTAATTTTGATTTGCCCTATTCACAATGATTTGACAGATTTTCATGTATCGGCAGTTATTATTATTATTTGGAATCGAAAACAATATATATCATAATTATAACCTACCAGCGGTTGAACGGGCTATTTCTCATAATTAATTGTAAAAAAAGGAGTTTACATTTGATGAACTTGAGGTCAGCAAGGGTCACTGAGCTACAAGCTAATGGAAAAATACTCCCTCGTGGTGTCAAATGTTGGAGCCAAAAAAAAAAAAAAAAAAAAATTTGACACCACGAGGGAGTATTTTTCTCGTATTTTTCTCTTATTCCTATAGTTTCATGTTCTCCACTTAATTCTTACTTTCTTTCCCTCCTGTCTCTTGTTTGTCTGTCCCTGGCGAAGGCCTAGCGGTCGCAACGTAAGTTTTCTCTTGTCCTTTCTCCTTGTAATCATCATAACCCTCCACTCCCAAAGGAGCATAGGCCTTCAACAAACACATGCCAAGTCCCCCTGTCACGTGCCATCATCTCAAGTTCTTTCCATGTTCTCCTCATCATTTTCACCTCTGTTTCCAACTCTCTTCTCCATGTACTTCTTGGTCTTCCTCTGCCTCACTTGCCCTGGGGGTTCCAGAACAAGGACTGCCTTTTCTCCTTGTAAGACGTATTACTATTTGTGTGTTTTTGTGTTGTTTTATTCTACCGTTTTACCCCCGTCTTAAGGCAGTTCTCCTCATAATCATATACTCATATCATATCCCACAGAACACCATGGAAAGCAGGTGCCAGGTGCAAAATGTATGCGTATAAATATTACTGTCTGCACTGTCCGCTTCAGAGAACTCGGAGACAACAATGGACAAGTGTACTGAAGAAGTAAAGACTTGGAGTGCTCAATTAGGAGTTAGGAATTGCTAGTAGATGTAACAAAGAACTCACCAAGAGTTTTGAGTCATTACCAGATATTACTAAGGTAGTTCATCATCTGAAATAGAAACCTCCAGCACTACCTACAACATCTTCGGTGAGACGGTTCCAGCACAGCGAGGTAACAAACCTTTACGTTCTAATAAGTAGTGTTGATGCAAGATAAGACGAAAGCAAATTTACGACTCATCAACAGATCTCTCTAAGAGCTTCCAATTATCTCAGCCTTGCGCTCCGGTTTAATGCGGATCATTTAGCAAAGGAACATTCTCGTAAAAATCATTGTGTAGACTTTAAGAGAGGGGTTCTCAAATTAGTGACGTGGGCGGGAACTTGTAATTACAATCTGATGAGATGAAAACCGTTGTAGTATAATATTCATTCTGGAATAGGAGCAACTACATTTAATAAAGTTTGCTATTGAGAATTTAGATCAGTGATTCTAAGGCAGGCGATAGTTTAAAAGGGACATTAACGTCAGTGTTAGAACTTCTATGTGAGGATTTCAGATTAGGGACTCCCAAACAGTTGATAGCGGCACTTGATGACATTACTAACTAGACAGCGTAGGACTTGATAAACGACCGACAATTTAGAATTTACTCTAGCCTCTAAAAAGATGATCCAGGACACACCAAAGTATTGTTTAGATGAAATTGTTGTTTAATGTCGAACAAGAGCTGTGTTCTGGGATCTTTAGCATTAAAGATAAGAAACCGCCTCACCAGTCATTGATATAATTTCAAGAAAATTTTCTGTGATGTTCAGAAGTTGTGTTGTCCAATAATACTGTGTATATTTGTGCTGGTGATAAGTGGTCTATACAATACTATAAACAACAGCAGGGTTATTCAGAGAACCTGGTGACAGGTTTTCACTCGCCTCAACGGATTAGTAAATAAGTAAATCAACTAATCTTTATTCCTGAAGGCTTACTGTTTTAGATCTCAAGATTGATATCTTCTATTCATATATGCAGGTTATTAAAAAAGATCTAAAGATTGTTATCTTATATTCCTGTAGTAGCCTTTTTCAGTCATAACTGACTAATGCAATGATGCGCCCCATGAGGTGATAGCCCTAAGCTTCTTTTTCCCTGCGCTTTTTGGCATGTTCTAAAAGTATGTACATGTGCTTCATTGACTATAAGAAGGCTTTTGACAGAGTCCATCATGAGAAAATAATTGAATGCCTCGAAGACATAGGTATTGATGGAAAAGATATAAGAATACTCAGTAACCTTTATTGGGAGCAAACTGCCACAGTAAGATCTGGAAGGAATTATTCATCATACATTGACATAAAAAGAGGTGTCAGACAAGGTTGTGTGCTGTCCCCTGCCTATTTAATTTATACACCGAAAAAATTTTCAAACAGATACAGGAAATACCAGGACTGAACATCAGTGGAAGGTCAATAAACAACCTTAGATATGCAGATGATACCGTGTTGTTAGCTGAAAGCGAACAGGAGTTACAAGAACTAGTGAAGCAAGTGAACAGTATAAGTCATGAATATGGACTCGACATTAATATTGAGAAAACAAAAACTATGATAATTAGCAAAACAGACGATAAACCCACATTAAAGATAAGCGTAAATGGGAAAATCCTGGAACAAGCCAAGAGCTACGCATATCTTGGTCATATAATAACAGAAGATGGCAGATGTGAAACAGAAATCAAGAAGAGAATAGGAATGGCCAAAGCCACATTCAACAACATGAAACATATACTGACATCCAAACAGTTATCTCACAAATTAAAACTGAGAATCAAAAAGTGTTATATATATTCTGCATTTCTGTATGGTGCAGAAACATGGACGATGAATAAGCATTTGGAAGAAAGAATTGAGGCTCTTGAAATGTGGATATATAGAAGAACGGGGCGTATCTCATGGAAAGAGATGAAAACAAATAAGGAGGTCCTAGAAAATCTAGGTATGAAAAGAGAACTAATGAGGGAGGTCAAAGTTCGGCAGCTAAAATACTTTGGCCACATAAAAAGGCATAACACCTTGCAGAAGACCATAACAGAAAGGAGAGTTGAAGGCAATAAATTAATATGAAATTAATATGAAACAAATATAAAGGTATGTTATCAGGCACTCGCAGGAAATAAAGAAGTAGAACACCAGACAACAGAAAAACAACAGACATGAGTGGCTTACCCAGGATTTGAACACTGGACCTTCCGTGCGACAACCCCGCCTAGCCATGCAAGCGAATCACACTATCCGCTCTGCCATCTACGCATCATCAAAAAATGATGTTTCAATGGCAGGTCAATAGTGCGAACCACAATACACGACACCAGAAGTCCTCCATGGGCAGTTCAGCCTATTAATGACGCAATCACTTCTGTTGTATTTCTATCAAGCAGTATAGGCCGAATCCAACAAGACCCTTAGGACCTTAATACTGTGTCCAGTAAATGATAGTAGACTAGAACAGTGAGAACAGGATAGTGGGTAGGTTTGGTATTGTACAAACATTTATTACAAATAAGGGAGGGAAACCTGAGGCCTGTAAACAGTAAATTAATATGAAATTAATATGAAACAAATATAAAGGTATGTTATCAGGCACTCGCAGGAAATAAAGAAGTAGAACACCAGACAACAGAAAAACAACAGACATGAGTGGCTTACCCAGGATTTGATCACTGGACCTTCCGTGCGACAACACCGCCTAGCCATGCAAGCGAATCACACTATCCGCTCTGCCATCTACGCATCATCAAAAAATGATGTTTCAATGGCAGGTCAATAGTGCGAACCACCATACACGACACCAGAAGTCCTCCATGGGCAGTTCAGCCTATTAATGACGCAATCACTTCTGTTGTATTTCTATCAAGCAGTATAGGCCGAATCCAACAAGACCCTTAGCTGTGTCCAGTATTAATGATACGTAACTAGAAATTAGTTGGCTGTTTTGTGTGATTTCGCTTATGGCAAGCGGATAGTATATCAAATCCTATGAAGCCGAATCCAACAGATAACTGTTTCAATTAATTCACTGTATTTATGTTTGTACAATGACCTTACCTACCCATATCTGATTTCTCGCCATGTTCTATGTCTCCTCAAGTATGCGTATAAATGACATAGTATTAAGGAACAGTGAGTCTTGGATATTGCCTATACTGTAGAAATTTTGGTGATTGCGTCATTAATAGGCTGAACTGTCCATGGAGGACTTCTGGTGTCGTGTATTGTGGTTCGCACTATTGACCTGCCATTGAAACATCATTTTTTGATGATGCGTAGATGGCAGAGCGGATAGTGTGATTCGCTTGCATGGCTAGGCGGGGTTGTCGCACGGAAGGTCCAGTGTTCAAATCCTGGGTAAGCCACTCATGTCTGTTGTTTTTCTGTTGTCTGGTGTTCTACTTCTTTATTTCCTGCGAGTGCCTGATAACATACCTTTATATTTGTTTCATATTAATTTCATATTAATTTACTGTTTACAGGCCTCAGGTTTCCCTCCCTTATTTGTAATAAATGTTTGTACAATACCAAACCTACCCACTATCCTGTTCTCACTGTTCTAGTCTACTATCATTTACTGGACACAGTATTAAGGTCCTAAGGGTCTTGTTGGATTCGGCCTATACTGCTTGATAGAAATACAACAGAAGTGATTGCGTCATTAATAGGCTGAACTGCCCATGGAGGACTTCTGGTGTCGTGTATTGTGGTTCGCACTATTGACCTGCCATTGAAACATCATTTTTGATGATGGGTAGATGGCAGAGCGGATAGTGTGATTCGCTTGCATGGCTAGGCGGGGTTGTCGCACGGAAGGTCCAGTGTTCAAATCCTGGGTAAGCCACTCATGTCTGTTGCAATTTTCCACTGTGTGTCTATCAGTTCTACTTCTTTATTTCCTCTTCTCAGTTGCTGGATTTGATGTCCATACCTTATATCTTGTTTCACAAATTTGAATTTCTATTAATTTACTGTTTACAGGCCTCAGGTTTTTCCCTATCCTTAATTGTAAATAAATGTTTTTGATACAGATACCAATGCGCCTAACCCACTATCTGTTTGCTCAATGTGCTAGTGTAAACTATCTTTACTGGTTCACGTGTATTATCTGAGGGTCTTGTTGGATTCCCCCTACATGCTTGATAAAATATCAACAGAATGAAGTATTGCGTCATTAATAGGCTGAACTGCCCATGGAGGACTATCTGGTTCGTGTAGTATTGGTGGTGGTCTGTAGTATATGAGTTGCCATTGAAACATCTATATTTAAAAAAAACGTGTTCAATAAAGAGCCGGACAAATAGTGTATTTGCAAATTGCATGGCTAATTTGCATAGCACGGAATATGCATGTTCAACATCCTGGGTAAGCCACTCATGTATCTGTTATTTTTAACATTTTGTCTGGTGTTACTACTTCTTATTTCCTGCGAGTGCCTGATAACAAATATATTTGTTATCATCTAATATACATATTAATTTATGATTAGGATTATCAAGCCTCAGGTTTCCCTCCTTTATTTTTAATCAAATGAGATTGGCAAACGTGCAAGGGGAAACAGCGCGCTATAAGTGTGGAAGATAAATACATCAAGAGTGATGGACGGAAAGGAGTTATCAGAGTGCACCACCAAGA